>PVKS010005540.1:39113-76511 GCA_004027875.1 Aplodontia rufa | reverse complement strand
CATTGTACTCCTTTGCTTGGTTAGACCGGCTGGTGCCACTGGTAAGTTCGTTTACCATGTCAGTAAAAACCTCTTTTCTCCCTTTCTGTCTGCCCCTTTCTGCTGCACTAATATGGTACTTCACAGAGCTCCCACAAACTGTAGGGAGACTAGAAGAGTTTAGGGTGTCTGTTTACTTGTCTGTAGAATGGGAGCTGTATCACTTGTCCCCTCGTATGGTTTGGATATGAGGTGTCCCCCCAAAGCTCCCGTGTTAGTGCAGTAATATTCAGAGGTAAAATGATTGGATTTGAAGTGCTGCTGTGACCTAATCAGTCCATCCAAGTTTGAATGGCCTGACTGGGTGGGAACTATTGGCAAGTGGGGTATTGCTGAAGGCGGTGGGTCCCTGGGGGCATGTCCTGAAAGGGAGCATGTTCCCTGCGGCCCCTTCCTACTTTTCTCTCTGCTTCCTGGCTGTCACGAACGGAGCAGCCTCCCTCTGCCACGCATTTCTCCCACGATATTCTATCTCATCTTGACTCTAGAGCAATGGAGCTGGCCGACTATGGACTAAACCTTTCTTCCCTTCTCTAGGTTGTTCTTGTCAGGTATTTTGGTCACAGCCATGCAAAGCTGACTAACACATCCCCTCTGCCTTCCAGATTTATTATAAGGATAAAAAGATGTGTTGGGGGGCTGGAGCGGTGGCTCTGCAGTTACAGTGCTTGCCTGGTATGTGCAAGTACGAGGGTTCAAACTCCAGCACCACATACACAACTGAGTGTCAGAGCATGAAAAACCAAATAAAAAATTGATTCTCTCTCTCTCTCTCTCTCACTGTCCTTCTCTCTTAAAAGAAAAAAAAAGACGTGTTGGCAGTGAGGGTGTATTGAAAAGTGCAAAGTGCTACACAAAGACAAATGATCACCCTGATAAAGAGTGAATGAAAACAAAAAGATTTCAGGAAAGAAAAAGGGATCATTTGGTGTTATCTTTTAAAGAGCCCAAAACATCAGTGGGCTTTTCAAAGGAAATCAGAATAAAATGCTTTTTAAAAAGGACTTATCATGCCTCTGTGACCCAGAGAGCAACCCTTATAGTGACAGGAGTTGCTGCCCATCTGTCTGATTAGTCTGGATTATAAAATTCTGTCCACAGACTTTCAAGAACCAATCTCATTTCAGTAATTTTTTTTAAAGAAAGGGAGAAAGAGTGTAGGGGTGCAGGGGGGAGATGAGAGAGACAATCAATTTTATTTATTTTTTCATCTGGTTTTCATTGCTCTGACACTTAGTTGTGTATGTGGTGCTGGGATTTGAACCTGGGTCCTCACACATGCCAGGCAAGCGTGATACAGCTGAGCCACCACCCCAACCCCAGTAAATCCTTTTTTGTATTAAGTATCTTTTGTTTTTATATCATCCCACAGAAAGGGGTCTGATCATAAGACCATGGTGCAGAAAGTCCAGGATGCCACTTGATAGAGCCCCATGGGGAGAAATTTTCTAAATCCCTATTTGTTCTTCAAAGTGGATAAGAGGATAATGCCTTGTACCCAATGTGCTTAACAATTCTGCAAGTTCTTGAAGTTCCAAGCAAAGATTTGTTTCAGAGAGTGGTTACAGATGGCTGTAGTATGTTGCAGCACCCCACTTTGGTAAGGCACCTGTCTCAAATGTTAGTTTTCTTCCTCCTAAAGTCTATCCCGATCTTCACAATCCCAGCCCTCCCATCTTTTTTTTTTTCCAGCCCTCCCATCTTAAAGTGACCTCTCCCTCCTTTGAAATCCCCAAGAGGAGGGATTCCTCAACTTCCTCATGTTCTAGCACCCCCAGGCAAAAATAAACTCCGAATAGTTTCTCATATTAAGTAGTTAGATCCAAATAACTTATGTTAAGTCCTGATAATTTAGTAGTCATTCGAAAAACAACACACATACATTGGAAAATATTTTTACTTCATCTTAAAGGTAATGACAAGATATGTGTGCCTATTGGGTGCCACTCAGCTTCTCAAACCTTGAGTTCTATCAGATGCTACCACTTTCATTTCCTGTTCCATGTTGGTTTTTCACAGTATTTTCTTTTTTTATCACAGCAACTGAGGCAAACTCTGCTTTGCAAAGACATTATGTCCTAGATAGGCCTGTAGTGTGATCACATGTTGAAACTGAACTTTCTGGAATCAGCAGTTGGTGCATGTCCAGTAGACGTTGAGTATTACTACATTTCCCTTGAAATATTAAAATATCTCAATATGGGGCTGGCGCAGTAGCTTGGGCATTACAGCACTTGCCTGGCACGGGTGGGGACCCGGGTTCAAGCCCCAGCATCACATGCACAACTGAGTGTCAGAGAAACAAGGCCCAGATGAAGTTCATTCCCACCCACCCCCCCATCTCTCCATCTCTTAAAAAGTCTCTCTTAAAAATAAAATTAAAAATAATATATATCAGTATTCCTGTGATTTTGCTGCAGCTCCCCAGGGCACCTTAACCATAATTTGGGCCTAGTGCTTCTGTTCCTCTGATGGCAAAGAGCATATTCTACCTTCTGTGATAGTTATTAGAAAACATACATTATATCTTCTATTAGAGTCTTTTGAAGGTCAGGACCATGTCTGATTTATGTCCTCCGCAGCACCACTCAGTAATCGTATCTAGCGCTTGAGCACGTATTAGAGTTCATACATTTTATGGGCTGAATGAGTCCAGAGCCCATGTACTTTCAAGGACACTGCTCTACCTCACCTAGTACAGCACCTTACCCATAAGCTCCCAGTCAGTTTTACTTGAATGAATAAATTTGCATATACTTAATTTGGGCCCACACCTTGATACAGGTCAGCTAAGGGAACAATTTATAGAACACAATCAGGTCAATTACACAAATATATGTTCATCCAGAATGAGGTCAGGCACAGCACTGAACTAAGAAGCATAGTTCCTACACTTACCTCTCACATTGATCAAGTAGTTTAACTATTGTGCGCTTCTGTTTTCCTCATCTATAAAGGAGATAATAATACCTCGCTCAGAGGAATATTCTGAGGGTCAAATGAGGTGTTGTCTGCTTTAGGGCTTTGAGGGACGTCCAGGTGGTGCGACTTAAAGGATTATGGTTCAGGTGTGGATTATGCAGATACCATTAATGGCACCCTCTTCTACACTTCTTCCTGGGAGGGGAGAAGGAAGACAGGGAGGCTGAACAGAGGACAGAGCTGTGGGGATGACAGGGGCTATCAGTAGCTATTTCTATTCCCCAAATGACCACTCTTAGACTGAAATTCCCTCTGGAGCTACACTAATGGACAAATTAGTATCAGTTGACAAAGTACCATATGCTCTGAAATGTTCTCCCATTAAGCTTCATGGGAAATGGCAGGAATTCCTGGTCCATTATAGGAAATCTGACATGACTTTAGCCTCCAGTAAAGCCAACTCCTAAATCTCCCAGGTTCTGGAAGGCCAGGCTGTGTCCCCAGCTATATGATGATGTTCACAAGACAGCACTTATTTTAAGACAGAAGTTCTGTAAGACAAGGTTATCCTTGTTTTACAAGGTTGACTTGTAAAAGCAACTTTTATTTTTGAAAAAACAACTTTATATTCTACATTGGATTATTTTGTGAACACTTACTGTTTGGTTTCAAGCTAATCAGTGCATGTAATAGGCATTAATTAGGATCTAAATTATAAAATGCATCTTATCTTCAGCATAATTAATAAGTATATTATTCTTCATAAGCGTATTAGTGTTTCTTTGCAAGAAATATCATTTGTTTTAAAAGTCTGCCTAAAAAAGAATGAAAGAAGAAAAGGAAAAAAGACCCAAGTTCCACAAATTGTAAAAGAAAAGGTAGATAAAGTGTCTCGAGGATCTAGGAGTATCAAAATGCATAGCAATTGCTGCCATTTATTGAATGCCTACAACACTCCAGATCCCATTCGAGGGACTTTGTTCTATTTCACTTAATCTTCAGAACATTCTTCAAGGTCGGTATTATCTTTATGTTATGATGAGAAAACTGAAAGGTTACATAAGATCTTCAAGGTCACAAAACTAGCAAGGGCTGGAGCTGGATTCAAGCCACATCTGACTCCACAGCCCAGGTCCTTTCCAGAACGTCCCTCTGATTCAAAGAACAGGCCAAAACACAGTGTCTCAGTACACAGTACATAGTAGCAAAACACGAATAAAGCCTTGTTTTTAAGAGAATCTAGGTCATCCCTCTCTCTCTCTCTCTCTCTTATCCTGAAGATGAGAGAATGCCTCCAAGACTCCCCTGTGCCTGGAGCCTCTCCCTATTCTTGCTCCTGGAACTTGGGGTCCAGAAGGAGTGTTCTAGCTGGAAGGCCAGCACCACTTCCACACTGCCCAGTTCCCTTCATTCAGCTTTGTCCTGTGGATACCTGTCCTTTACACTGGGTTTCTGTTTCATAGGATTTGGTTGGACAAAGGATTCTACTGATCTTCCCCATACCCAGGTTAGAAAAATGAGAGAGTCCAGTTCTGTTTATAGCTGATATTCAAACTCAGAACAGGCTTGAGTAAAGTCACCCAGAAAGGAGGATAGGCTCCTTCCTCTTTCTGGATCTTTATGTGATGTCAAAGACAATAGTCATGGGAAATAAATATGCTCTGAAAGCCATTCTAGACTGTTGACCTAACAGGATGGTAGTAGAACCCGATTTAAATTCCAACTCTGTTGCCTACTAGCTGGATGGTCTTGAGCAAATTATTTAACCTCACCTGAGTCTCTTCATCTGTAAAATAGGTACCATCATAACACCTGTTTGTTGGAGCTTTGTGATAATTAATAGTATATTAAGAATACCTAGCATATAGTAGTAGGTCTTCTTCCTGCCCATAGGGCTTTCCCATAGGCTGTTCTCTCTGCAAATGAGCTATATCTTCCCTTTCCCCTTCAGGTACCTAACTTGGACTGATTCTTTAGTTTCCTTCATTAGAGTCTGGATTTGAATCCAAGCTCTGCCACTTACTATTTGAATGATCTTGGGAAAGTTACCCTTAGTTTTCTCATCTAAAAAATGGTGATACTAGTAATGTATACTAGTACTTTGAACCAGCAATGTATACTAATAATATAAAATTTATAATTATTAAAAATGAAATAAAATAAAACTGCTTAGAGAAATTCCTAACAAATCCTAGGTCTCAATACATTTTTTAAAGAGAGAGAGACAGAGGCTGGAGCGGAGGCCCAGTGATTACGGCGCTTGCTGGCATGTGCAAGTATGCAGGTTCAAACCCCAGCACCACTTACACAGCGAAGTCTCAGAGCAACAAAGGCTGCATGAAAAACTAAATAAAATTGATTCTGTCTTTTTCTCTCTCTCTCACTGTCCCTCTCTAAAAAAGAAAAGAGAGAGAGAGAGAGAGACAGTGAGAAAGAGACTCAACTTCATTTAATTTTTCATACGGTTTTTGTTGCTCCAACACTTCATTGTGTACTGGTGCTGGGGTTCAAATCTGCATCCTCACCCACGCCAGGGAAGTGCAGTAACTGCTGAGCCACTGCTCCAGTCCTGGCTCAATACATTTTTAACAAGGATAGTTTGTAGTATCCACAATATCATTCTAGAGGGCTCTCCAGAAGTTTTTCACATTGTCTGGAAGCTCATTGCATTTACCCTTTATTCTTGGTATTCAGAAATTTAAAAATAATCCATTCAGGGCTGGAGTGGTGGCTCCGCAGTTACAGCACTTGCCTGGCATGTGCAAGGATCAATTTTATTTAGTTTTTCATGTGACTTTTCTTGCTCTGACATTTTGTTGTGTGTGTGGTGCTAGGGTTTGAACCTGCATCCTCATACATGCCATGCAAGTGCTGTAACTGATGAGCCACCACTCCAGCCCCTCCTCTCTCCTTTTTTAATAGGCTTCTTAAATGTTGCTTCTACATGCACTGAGATTGTTTGACATCTGATAATATTATGATTTCTGCTTCCACCACCAAACATAAATTTAAAAACTCAAGAGGAAAATGATAATCTATTATATTATCTGATTTTTTTTAACCATGTTATTCATTTTCCACTGTTGATATTTCATAATTGTCTGTTTGAAGAATTTCTTTTGTTCATCCTTTAAGGACTACTGGCTACAAATTCTCTTGAAGTTTTCACTCCCATTCCTGAAGGATATTTTTGGTGGATATAGAATTCTGACCTGACATGATTTTCTTTCAACACTTGAAAAATGATGCACTACTCACTTCTGGCCCCATGATTTCACTGAGAGTTTCTCTGTCACTTGGATTGGTGTTTCCCTATGAATCTTGTGCCATTTCTCTCGGCTTTCAAAATATTTTTTTGGTTTGTTTTTAATATAATAATATGAATTTCTTTAATTTCATCCCACTTCAGGTTTGATCATCTTCATGAATCTAGGCTGTGGCTTTTGCCAAATTTGGGGAAATTATACCAATTGTTTCTTAGAATACTTTTTCATTTCCATTCCCTCTCTCCTCTTTTTTTTGGGGGGGGGACTGTGAATGTCAGCTTAATTCCATTCTTTGTTTTTCCAGTCTATTTTTCTTCATTCTTCAAATTATGTATATTGATCTATCCTTGGGTTTGCTGATTTTAGCCTCTATTATTTTCACTGTGCTATTAAGCCTATTCTGTAAGTTTTTAATTTCAATTATTGAATTTTCTAGTTTTATACTTTCCATTTGGTTCTTAACTTCTATTTCTTTGCTGATATTTTCTGTGTTTTTATTTGTTTCAGAGATTTCATAATTGCTTGCTGGAGTACTTTTATGATGATTGCTTTAGAAAGCACGTCAGATAATTCTAACACCTATAGCATGTGCATCTTGGCATCTGTGGTTTGTCTTCTCTAATTCAAGGTGAGATTCTTCTGATTCTTGGTAAGATGAATGAATTTTCAAATTGGATCCTGAAATATTTAGGTATTATGCTACAAGTCTGGATTCAATTTGAATCAGGCCTCAACCGGCAGTGTAGAGGTAGGGGAAGAACCCACTGCATTATCACTGAGTAAGGAGGGACGTTTGTGTTCCCCATTCAGCCTCTGCTGCACCACTGTGCTGTGGTATGGTAGATGGTCCTTATTTCCACAGGGCAGAGGTGGAAGTCTAAGCTCCCCACTCAGCCTCCACTGGCCAGGGATAGGGGAATGGTAGAGAGAGGATTGTGTGCCATTTTTTTCCCCCTGGGTGTTTGGTGGAAATTGGGGATGTTGTCACTAAGGCTTCTGTCTTGTTAGGCTTCCCTTCCTATCCCTCTGGCTGCAGAGATCAGGCTTTCCTTGAATTCTTCCTCCTCTTCCATCTTCTTGTCTTTGCCTATCGTCATTTCCTAATTGTTGGCTTCTCTAGTGCTGTCTGGGCCGCACGAGGGAATTCATCGCCAAGTTATTCCTTGAGTCCTTAGGTCCTTAACTGACTTGCATTCTGTCCAGCAGAATCTTTCATTTTATACATCTGCTCAGGATTTTTAGCTGTATTTAGCACGAAGAAATTTAACATCTTCGTATTGTCTAGGACTGTTTTTAATTCATCTTGTTATTTATTTATTTGTTTATTTTGGTACCAGGAATTGAACCCAGGGGCTCTTAACTGAGCCACATCCCCAACCTTTTTTTTTGTTTTTAGTTAGAGACTTTAGGGTCTCGCTAAGTTGAACTTCTGAAGTTGTTGGATTACAGAGGGGCACCATAGCACCTGGTTTCCCCAATCATGTTTTGGTTGTTGCTCTGCACTCTTGCTATTTTGTTTTTGTTGTTGTTGTTGTTTGTTTGCTCCATTTGGTCCTCCTATTATTTGTATGTCTTCTAGATATTTCATCCATTTTTGTTTTACCTTTTCACTCCTCATTTCCATTATTTTGTATCTTTGGCTTTGTACTGGGGATGGTTCTCCTTTTTCATCTCTCAGATCATTGTGTAAGTCTTCAGTGGAGTTCATTCTGTTTTTCATTTCCACAATTGAAAAGTTTCAGTTTAAAAATTATCTGTTGGATTTCCCCAAACCATTTTGCTCACTCTGATCATTTCTTTCTAATTTCTACGTGATTCTCCTTAAATTGTTATTTTAAGAGATGTGTTCTTTCTTCTGTTACATTCATCTCAAAATGATTCCTCTCTTCTGGTTCTCCATCTTGGCCTTCTTCCTTTGAGCTTCTGATTCCCCCTCCTGATCTCTGACCTGCTCCGAACACCAGTGTCAGCATCACCTCGGTGACTCAGGCTGTTGTGGTCTCGTGGTAACAGTGGTTCAGCAATCCTGAGAGGAAAGAAAGATGCTTCTGGGGCTGGAGCACTTTCTGGGCATGTGCAAGGACCCAAGTTCAAATCCCAACTAAGTGTTAGAGAGACAAAGGGCAGATGAAAAAATATTCTCTCTCTCTTAAAAAAAAAAAAAGATTCTCTCTTAAAAAAAGAAAAGAAAGATGCTTCTTCTCTAGTACTCTAGTAGGGAGCAAGGTGATCAGGCTGAAGAGAGAGGGAGAGGCCTCTAGAATCTTGGATACTCCAGGGTGAATGGAGAGGGGTCTGTTGACTGTCGTGCCACTGTATATGTTATCTTCTGCAGGTGGGCACCTGGTTGAGAGGCTAAGGGGGAATGAAAATGTACTGGCTAAAATGCACACCCTGCTGTGGAAATACATCTGCCCCAAAGAAGGGAGCATTGTTTTCTCATTATCACAATGACAGCTGATAGGGAATGCCTTTTTCTTTCCTACGTGAAGATGCTGTGTGTGCTAGCTGTAGGCCTAGAAAATGTGACATTCTCCTCTAAAGAGGTAGGACTCAGTAGAATCAGGGTCTTCCCTCAGACCTCTGTGCAAGAAATGGACAGGGACAATTTTTCCTTACCTGCTAAGGGGTCCTGCTGAGTTGGGGTCAGCTGAGCTCCTTTGCTAGTTCCAGGATTGAAGGGTTTCACTGCAAACTAGTGAGGCAGGACACTCCCCAGCTAGGTTCCTGGGCCTTGTTCACACTGCTTGGTTTAAGCAGTGTGGCAGAAACTGGTCCTGCACTGGGTGTTTCCCCAGCTGCATCCCCCAGAGATCTCCTTTAGGTCTCAGCTGTAGGCCCCAGTGTCTTGTGCCCTCCATTAGCTGAATGTCTCAGAGTTTTAGTCCTTTCATCAAGGAGTTAGGTGAGAGAGGCATCCGCTGCAGGATGCAGGCCGCAGTCTACAGAGAACCCCGCCTATGGTCATCCTAAGGTGAATGAGGTAATTTCTCCATAACTTGATGTAACATTTCCTACCATCTTTTCCCTGCCAAGAATAGAGCTCTGCTACCCAGATAAACCGGAATTTGAATTCCATTTAACAGCTCTGTGACTTCATGCAGATCATTTGACTTCTCTCAGTTTCATCTTATAAAATGGGGATATAAAGTTTGTCTTGAATCATTCAAGGAGCTGGTGAGAGAATAAAATAAGATCACCTCTCTGATGTGTTACAAACTCTAAATTATTTGAAAGAGTAAAGGGATGACTTGCAGATGGTGGAGTATTGCTGGAGATGGTAGCATCTGGTCCTGGGGTGTCAGGAGCAAAACAGAACAAATGTGCAAAGTTGCAGTCACCCAACCTGTGGGAATTGGGCCAGATGTAGTTGGTGAGACCAGGGTAGGGTCACACCAGAGACTGGTCACAACCTCAAAGGCACATATTCCTCTCCCAGGAGCTCTCTCTCAAAAACTGAACCAGCAGAGGTGAAGAGATTTTTCCAGAGATTAAAAAAGAGTAAAAGATGCTAGAGCCATTCCTATATATTCAAAAGTGTCCTCAAAAGACTGTAATATTTATCACATGAGGAATGAGACAGAATACATCTATCAAGAAACAGAGACCTTAAATATTTTTAATTGTGATAATTACTCATAATTCTATACAAACATTCCATCTTCTCCCTCTGTTTCTGAGTCATTAGGTTGATCACATTAGCAATAGATTAAAATATCAGTTTTGTTTTTTAAAGGTAGTAAGCTGGGGACAAGTGATAGACCATAGGTCAAATACAGCTTTCCACCTGTTTTGTTTTTAAAAATACCTTTATTTTATTTATTTATTTTTATAAAGTGCTAAGGATTGAACCCAGTGCCTCACACATGCTAGGCAAGTGTTCTACCATTGACCTATAACCTTAGCCCAGAATATCAGTTTTATCAAGGAGCAAGAAAATAAATTTAAGCAAAGCTTCTGTGAGAGCTAAGAAAGCAATCCAGCATGGAGACATGTTTCCTAACCAACACCCCCCAACCAACCTTCCCATAAAGAAAAATTAAAAATAGGTCATCTTTGGAGGAACAATTTTTTTTGTGATACCCTGTCTATGTTCTAGAATCTGGGGAGTAAGAACATGTTGTTTTTATGTCATCATTTCTCTCTGTACAGCAACAATTTCTTTGTCCTCAAGACGTAATGTAATCCTCGTGATAAGTGCCCAGTTTCTTTCACAGAGAACAGCAGCATCTTTCTTTGTGACTTGATAATGCTTTAGCTTCCTTAATCTCAAAGAATCATTTGGTGAAGAGCTCAAGGGATCTTGGTTATCACCAGATATCATTCCCTCTTTTTATGGAAGAAAAAGGAGTGGGCTTGCCAAGAAGCTAGGTAGACAGAACTAGGATCTAGAATTCTGACATAGATCTTAGATAGGGCTGTTTCTTACTATTTTTGTGTGCATGTGGTGCTGGAGGTCAAAATCCAGGGCCTCATGCATGCTAGGCAAGCATTCTGCCACTGAGCCACATCCCTAGCCCTTTAATAGGGAATTTATTTTTTTAAAATTAATTTATTATTATTATTATTATTATTATTATTACTATTACTACAGTACCGGAGACTGAATCCAGGAGTGTGCTACCACTCAACCATATCCCAAGTCCTTTTTAATGTTAATTTTGAGACAGGGTCTTTCCAAGTTTTCAATGCTGGCCTTGAACTTGCAATCCTCCTGCCTCAGTCTCTGGAGTTGCTGTGATTATAGGCATGCACCACCATGCCTGGTGGATAGAGCTATTATTGATGGTCCACTTGTATTACTCCAAGAGTCCAAGGGTCTCCGCTCATCAAAGTCCCAGTAAAACCATCTTTATACTAGTTCTGTGTTAAGAAGAATCTGAGTGTTCAAAACGTACTATCAGCTTATACAATCAGCTAGAACATTGTACCCCCGTCCAGTCTGGATTTACATTAAAATCACTACACATCAAAAGGCTTAAGTCCATAGTACGCACTCAACAATGAATTAATTTGATCCCTTGGAGGTCTATTTAGGAATCGTGTCATTTTAAATCTGCAAAGGTCATCATGTCCCTTCTCTTTTCTACTATGATCCTAAAAGGACTTGTGCAAAAGTTAGAATACTCGTAGAACCCCAGACCAGAGTGCTTTCTTTCACCTGTAGTACTTCTCATTAATTTGAGGGGAAGTCATTAAAATGGCCAATATACTTGTGTTTTGGTACAAATTAAATGCTTTTAACATCTAGTTTAAAAATCACTACTCCATACAATATGACAAGTTCAGGATTTTAAAAATCTATTTTATTTATCCATATGGAATTTGGTCATTCCAAGGAGGAGTAGAAACTTGTCCTAAATCACTGCAGACAGTAAAACTGAAATTTGAAGCTGTAAACTATTCTATTTTGGGAACAATATCTGTGCAGCCAGGAAGAGTTAGGCATTCTAAGAAGGAAATTGTATAGAAAATCTAACTATTAAGTCAGCTCTTAGAAGTATTTGAATACAAAGGCGCTTGATACAGAAAAAGGGAAGGTATGGGCACTTAGCAGATGATAAATGGTACACTCATTGCCATAGAGAAAGCAAACTTTTAGCTGAAATGGTACTTATGGGAAATAAATTCAAACCTCAGATGTTTTAGTCAGGAAGTCTCATTAGGATGCAACATGGCTTCTCATTCTGGGTTATTACATCGTGTCACTAAAAAAAGGAGAGACATCTGAGAGGGACAGGACACAACCAAGCAGTGATACGAGAAATTACAGCCTTGCTCTATATCAACATGGGATCATTTGATGCTATTCTCTCATCAAAAAATGACTCTTTTTTTGAGTGACAAAAACAAAGATTAAAAGTGATCTACATTGTTGAAATGACAGCTGTTGGGTAAAATTCTTTTGAGAATCTTATGGATATTTTATTTGTTGATTTATTCATTCATTCAACAAATATTTACAGAATTCTAGGAAGACAAAAATAAGACACTGTCTTTCTCAAGGAGGTCTCGAGAAGATAAACATACAAGCCATTGCAGTGGGTGTGCTGGGAACTTTATTTGATGTATATGCCTTGTATAGCAGAAGCAAAAGGAGGGGCTGGGAAGACTTCATGGAAGAGAATATATGTTTGAGCAGGATTTAAAGGAAGAAGAAAAGCTTGTCCAGTAGACAGTGGGTAAAGCGGGGAACTCAGAGAGAGGAAAGAGCTTATTCAAATCTTTAGCAGTATGGGATTTAGAATCCCATGTGAATCTCTGGACAGCTACGTTATAGCTGAGGAATCTTAGGTGAGTTAACATCTTGGAGTCTCTGGGTCCTTCTCTGTAAAATAAGCAGAGTAATCCTCACTGCATTTAATGATTATAAGTCTTACTAATATTACTAGACAGCAGGTTATCATTTCTAGAAACTCATAATTTATAGAACATGGCTAGATTGTATGTATTTTTGTTTGTTTTTGTTTGGTGTACTGGGGATTGAAACCAAGGTTGCTCTGCCACTGAGCTACACCCCGGCCCTTTTTATTTTTTATTTTGAAAGAGGGTCTCACTAAGTTACCCAAGTGGGTCTTAAACTTTTGATCCTCCTGCCTCTACCTTCTGAGTTGCTGGAATTACAAGTGTGTGTTACTTTGTCTGGCTTGGGGTGTAGGTATTTTTATTATGCTTTCTTTGCAGAGAAAGGAATGTAGAACCGAGAAGTTATGGAAATTTCCCCAAATTATACAGGTTAAAATGTGGCAGCATTGGGATTTGAACCTAGGTGGTTTGCTGAATATTTTTTTTTTTAAGGACAGTGTTCTCTTCTGTTTTTTTATCACATGATGTACTCTGGGAACAGGGTGTTTGGTATGTAGGTATGGGGTGAAATGGAGATGGAACTCAGGCGTAGCGGGTTGGAACACCATGCGAAGGTGATAAGACTATCACTAGGTCACAAAGGAACAATGGAACTGACTGCAGTACCTCATGCCTATAATCTCAGTGACTTGGGAGGCTGAGGCAGGAAGATAGCAAGTTCGAGGCCAGCTTGAGCAACTTAGTGAGACTCTGTCTCAAAAAAAGGTGGGGTGCTGGAGTGGTGGCTTGGCGGTAACAGCGCTTACCCAGAATGCGCGAGTACACCAGGTTCAAACCCCAGCACCAGGTACACAGCTAAGTGTCAGAGCATCAAAAGCCACATGAAAGACTAAATAAAATTGATTTTCTCTTTCTCTCACACTGTTCCTCTCTCTTTAAAAGAGAGGAAAAAGAAAAAAAAAAAGACTGGGATGTGGCTTAGTGGCAAAATGCCCCTGGGGTCAATCCTCAGTACCAAAAAATAAATAAATAAAAATAAAAGGAACAATGACAGTATCTTCAGCAGGACAGTGACTTGTCAGATTAGGGTTTAAAATATCAAAATCAGGGGCTGGAGCAGTGGCTTGTGGTTGGAGCGTTTGCCTGGCATGCCTGAGGATCCAGGTTCAAACCCCAGCACCACATACACAACTAAGTGTTGGAGAAACAAAGGCCAGATGAAAAAATAAAATTGATTCTCTCTCTCTCTCTCTCTCTCTCCCCGCTCTCTGTCTCTCTTAAAAAGAAAAAAAAATCACAGTCAGCATTTGAAGGGTGAACTGCAAACAGACAAGGTAGTTACTCCAGCAGTGGTAAGGCTCCAAGTGAGGCAAGGGCAGCAGAGTGAAGAGGAGGAGACACACGTAAGGGATAAGGAGACAGAGCTGACTGGGCTTAGTGACTAGTAGGGTATGCGGGCCAGGAAGAAGGAAGAGTGTAGAATGTCCTTTTGGTTTCTGGTTCAAATACCTGTGAAATATGATGCCACCAGCAGCGGACAGGGCACAATGCAGAAGGGGCAATTTGGGGCAAAGATGTGAGTTTGGTTTTGGTTTTGTTATGGTTTGGATATGAAGTGACCCCCCAAAGCTCCTGTGTTAATGCAGGAATATTCAGAGGTGAAATGATCAGATTGTGATCATTTCAGTTCATACTCGTTTGAATTAACTGACTGGGTGGTAACTGTAGGCAGGTGGGACTTGGCTAGAGGAAGTGGGGCACTGGAGGTGTGACCTGGAAGGCTGCATCTTCCCGACCCCAACCCCTCTCTGCCTCCTGGCTGCACGAGGGGCACAGTTTTCCCTGCCACACCCTGCCTCCTTGATGTTCTGTCTCATCTTGGGCCCAGAGCAATGGAGACAGCAGGCTATGGGCTGAGATCTCTGACATGAACCAAAATAAACTTTCCCTCCTATAGGTTGTTCTTATGGGTATTTGGTTAACATTAACACAAAACTGACTAAAGCAGCTGTGTTGGGACCAGAGGTTTTGAGGGGCATTCAGAAGATGCCCAGTAGGCAGTTTGTGTGTCAAAAGAAGGTCTGGGCTGAAGCCATGCAGCCAATGGAATTGCTCAGTGAGAGTGAAGGGAGAAAAGAGACCAAGTGGGGAGCATGAGAAACCTCAGTATCTGCCAGACTGGCAGATCAGGAAGAAATGGCAAAGGATGCTGAGAAGAAAGAGCAATCAGAATGGGAACCCTAGCAGAGGGGGTCCCTGGAGCCAAAGGTGGCATTGTTTATACAGAAATACATAAGGCACCTGGAGAGGCAGAAACTTCTGGCATAGGCAGTTAGGAAATTGAGAGGGCTAGGGCAAGATAACACTGGCAAAATTTGTACTCACTGGACAAGGGTGTTGAGTTCTTATCTTCCTTTTTGACAAGTGTCCTCTTTGGTGTTTAACCTACATTGGAGACCATAATTTGGTTATTAATCTTTATCTACAACAATACACTGTTGTTTTAAAGAAAGAGGGTCAGTAAGAGAGAGAGAGAGAGAGAGAGAGAGAAACAATTTTTATTTAGTTTTTCATGCAGCTTTCGTTGCTCCGAGACTTTATTGTGTGCATGGTGCTGGAGTTTGAACTCGCCTACTCGTGCATGCAGGGCAAGAGCTGTAACTGCTGAGCCACTGCTCCAGCCCTACAATACACTTTTTTTAAAAATCATTTTTCATGCCTTTGTTTTATTTATTTTTATTTGGTGCTAAGGATCAAACCCAGCACCTCACATGTGTTAGGCAGGCACTGTGCCACTCAACCACAACCCATGCCCTACAATACACTTTTTCTTTTTCTTTTTTAAAGAGAGGGACAGTGAGAGAGAGAAAGAGAGAATCAATTTTATTTAGTTTATCATTTGGCTTTTGTTCGTTGCTCAGACACTTCGTTGTGTACATGGTGCTGGGATTTGAACCCGTGTCCCTGCGCATGCAAGGCAGGTGCCTAAACTGCTGAGCCACCGCTCCAACTCCTACAATACACTTTTTAAGCTGAACTTCATTTTGAGAAAACTGTATTCATGAGCAATTGTAAGGAATAATGCAGAAAGATACATTTACTATTTTAAAGGCTTACTTTATTTCTACCATGGCCACAGAATTTTCCATTTTTGTGCATTTCTCCCAATAGTGCTTACCCTTGGGCAGAACTTTGTACATCATATCCACAGCAGAGGTGGGTGGGAGAAGCAGATTCCAAAGAGCCAATGCTTATTCAGCCTGTGGATCTGGGTGGCACGGGGTTGGGCATTGAGAGAAAAGAAAGCTTTGGGTGCAGTACCTAGGAGGCATTTCAGAGATGGAGCTGCTCGAGAGAGTTTCCCTGAATTTGGGAATGAAAGGTAGAGAAGAGGTAGGTGTTGGAGAACCTGTTTACATCCAGGTCAGTTTGGCTCCAATGCTTCAAAACTGCTTCTCCTCCTCACTGGATGAAGGACATCAGTCTGTGCAGGGTTTGATCCCTACAATGATCTAATATGTCAACCTAACGGTGTTCCTTCCATCCTCAAAATCCCTCTCATGAACCTGCCATTGCACTGAGAACAGAGCACAAAATTCCTGCCCAGGCATGGGCGCCTCTGGCTTCTGATCTGATCTCCTGCACTTCTCTCAGTGGTACGTGTCTCAAATTTGAGTCTTTGTTCCTGTGACCTCTGCCTGGAAAGCTCTCTTCACATTTTTCCCATTCATTGGCCAACCCCAGTTGACTTTTCAGGTTTGTTTACAGGGTGTCCCCTACAGGAGGTCTTCACTTAGTTATAATGCAGGCACCTGCCATGGTGTCCTGGTCACCTGGGATGTGCTGTTATTGCTGGAGCAGCACTGTGTTAATAGTCGCCTAAATTGTACATTCCTTGGGGGAACGGATTATATCTTAGAGAAGAATGTATCTCCAGTGTCTAACATAGTAAGGGTCAAGTATTTCTTGGATAGAGACAGGCATTTGGGTATGATGGACAGAGAGGCGGTAGGCTGGAGCCAGGGGAGTGGGTAAGATGGCCCAAGGAATCAGAAGAGGACCGAGTGCAGACACCCAGCACGCTCCAGCATGTTTAGGGCTCTTAAGGTTTGAGGAGCCGTCCAGGAGACCAAGGAGGAGTGTTTGGAGGAGTGTTGGAGAGGCACGGAGGAGAGCTGGGAGTGTGCAGCCTCCCAGCAAGCCGGAAGGAGTTCGCAGAGGTAGGAGAGGAGGTCCACTGTGCCAAATGCGCTCCCCCACTCCGGCCTTTCTCCTCAGCCGGAGGTCCTTAGTGGTTGGGGGCTGAGAAGATTAAAAGGGGGAGTAAGAGTTATTGTGTCCCCCAGGGTTCCGTGTAGCCTGGCTCCTTTGAAAGGCCTTGAAGGAGGTCATTCTGGGTTCCAGTTCTGTCCCGATTGCCGCGGGTCTGGGTGACCTTGGGGAGTCCCTTTTCTCTCCAGGCCTCAGTGTCCCCGAGGGTACTCGGCGGCGGACGCTGCGTGCTCTGGCAGGGAGCTGGGGAGGCAGGGCCGGGGTGAGAACAGGACCGCCCACTGCGGCGGGCCGGGACCTCCCGAGCCCTTGCTGGCGGCTTGCGGGGCTCCTCCCCCGGGACGGGGGTCGCGGCGCCAGCAGCTGGCAGCCTCGCAGCTGCAGCCTCAGCACCTGCTGCCGCCAGACGGCGCGGGCGCGGCCGGGCTCGGCGCCCCCCCTCGGGCTGCAGCCGCGGCGCGGGAGGCGGAGCCCGAGCCGAGCCCGAGCCGAGCCGCTGCCCGAGCCTGGCCCGCTACTGTGCCCGCCGCTGGGCGGGGCCGCCCCTCGCCGACAGCGTCAGCCGGCCAGGTCGGTGTCCGCGCGGGCGGCACCTCCTCTGCAGGTAAGGGCGAGGGCCCTTCGCCGCAAAGTTTTGGGGTGACTGCGGGTCCCCACGCCCCAGGCCTGCGCCTCCGGGAGCTGCAAGCTGCCTGCCCCTCGGCTTCCTCCGCGCCGCCCTCCACCGTGCACTCTGCCTGCACCAGCGGTCCCAGGTGATCCGCGCTCGGCTGTGTTCCTGGTGTCCCCACTCCCGACGCGAGACTAGTCCGCCGCCTAGCTTAGGACCTGCAACGGTTAACTCTTTACACAGGACCGATGTGACGCTTAAGTTTGCGAGATCTTCATGGTGTAGTTAGTGGAAAGAGCGGCAAACGGGGAGGCAGACCTGAGTTCAGGTGCGGCCACAGCCAGCGCCAATTTTCTGAGTGACATCAGATGGGCTCTCCCAGCCGGGCCTCGACAGCCTGGACCAAGAGGGTTCGCCAGGGAGTATCCGCAGAGCACCCAGCCTGTATTGCTGTTTCTAAGTGGAGGGGCAACTCCTAGTGTTTCAGCTCCAGCGCTCGTTGGAGGTGGAGCGGAATGTTGGGACCCACAGAAGTGAATCTCAGGGATCCTGTCGCTAACCTGCACTAGCTTTGGCTGAGCTTTACGAAAGGGTGTTGAGAAAGCCTCAAAGTAAAGGAAGCTCCCAGGGTTGGGAGTTGGACCTTGGAACCTGGTGGATCCTTTGCCTTGGAGGCTGCGTGACCTTGGACAAGTCCCCTGCTGGTTTTGCTGCCTCTAACATAAGGTGAAAGTAGCGTTCACTAGGTTATTGGCTAAGGTCCTTCAGCTGTAAAGTTCTAGGGAAGTGGAACCTTGGGTCTCTAAGTTTAAGGGTCAATTTGGGTGGAGGTAATGTTTCATCAAGAATTCATACAGCCCTTGCAAATGAGTGTTTAGAACATAAAGGAAACATTTGCAGTTTGCCTTGGGAGTACCAAAATAGACATTCCAAGGATTGGTGAATGCTCATTTTGCCACCTTCAGTGCTTTGGACTATCATAAAATATTCAAGGGCGTAATGATTTGTTTTCAAAGTGGCTTATAGATCAGGAAATGTTTCTGTTGTGAGGCAGTTATTTTGGTAAAAACCTCAAAATTATTATTTGGAAAAAAGTAATGCACTGTTCTAGGGGTCCTGACAGAGGCCATCAACTAGTTGTTTCTACTCTAAAACCATGGGTTGAGATGTTTTCCCATGGAGATCATTTAAAATCACTCTAAATCAGGCATCTCTGGTGGGCACTCCTATGAGGGTACTTGGAGAGGCCTTCAGCTCTGTAAGTACACATTTTCCAGGACTGGTGAATCTGGTGTAGCCACAGCGAAATAAGCAGGAGGTAGTTAGCTGTGATATGCTAGAAGGTAAGCTTTGTTCTTTGCCCAATATCTTGTTCCTCTTTTACTGCAATTAGTGTCTCCCCAGTGTGTGGATGAAATGCATTACTATGAAAAGATTCTCGTGGAAGTGATTTTATTATTTCCTTCCTAGAGATCCTGGTTTTAAATTTCAAGCTTTATGAAGTCAGAGGGCTGGTGAGAGCACACTTTGTGACTGGAGCAGAGTTGTGGTGTTATAACTTTGTCTTTCCCAAGTGATACTCTGTATTCCAAGGTAATTTGTCCAGAGCCTTTTATCTCTCAGATGCATTCAAATGCAAACCTAATTTTTCCTTCTTCATTCTCTAGTGGTTCAGCAAGCACTTTCTTACCACTCATTCGAGAAGAAATAAACAAAAATTACTGACAGGCCCTCTATTCAAGGAGCTCAGGTTCTCCTAGGGAAAAAGAGGTTTACCACAGGGCATTCTGGGCTTTAGCACCCAAGACTTCTGAGAACAGGAGGATGGCGAATTCTAACAGAAGAGAATGGAGAAGACTGCCCATGAGAAGATGGAAGGAAGAAAATATATCAAGGAACAAGTGCTGGGTATGGTGGCACATGCCTGTAATCCCAGTGGCTCAGGAAGCTCAGGCAGGAGGATCACAAGTTCAAAGCCAGCTGCAGCATTGTGGCAAGCCCTGAGCAACTTAGACCCTGTCTCAAAAAATAAAAATGGACTGGGGACGTGGCTCAGTGGTTAAGCACCCTTGGGTTTAATCCCCGGTAGCAAAAGAAAAAGAAAAAATAAAAAAGAACTGGTATGGGCAAAGGCACAGAGCAAGGAAAGCACAGGACCCAAATGAGAACAGTGAGTCTGGTGGAAACACAGGAGCAGGCAGAATGTTCCAAAGCAAAGGACAGTGGGAAAAGGTACTTCAGGCTCCAAACCTGGGTGTGGTATCCCCTGGATTTGGCATATTGGGCCTCTGAACCTTGCTTTTCTTATTTGTCAAAGGGGGATAATGATAATTCCAAACTCACAAGATTAAATGAGATCATGTGTAAAAGTGCCTAAACAATGTATTAATAGGTGTTTGATAAAAGTTGGCTCCAGTGTGTTGCTGGGTACTCTTAGACTATAAAATGGTGCTTTTGTTTTAGTTTGTGTATTGACTTGAACCTCTCCACCAAGACAGAGCTCCTGTGACAATTTGTTATATACTCAGGGTGCATCCTGATTCCAAGAGACAGGGGCTATTTGTTATTTTGAGGGTGCTCAGATCAGATACTAACGTCAGCAGCAGCCAATGTCCTGTAGATACTGTTAGGTGGTAGAAGCTACAGATGGGTTAATCAGAAGACTCCATCCCTGCCTCCCAGAAGCTTATCACTGTGTGCTCAAGGACCCAGGCGGGAGCAGTTGACAGACACAGTTATAAATATATCTTCTTTGTCCATAGATGCTAGGAACTGTACCTTTTGTCCTAATGTAGGTTGCTGAGCATTTGCTGTGGTCAAAGAAGAGGACAGGAGACTGAAGAAGAGCATCACAATACCTATAGCACCCTGATTTGTAGGCCTTTGCCCTTCTATCTGGCCTCTTGCATAGCATCTGAGTCTTGATGGTCTTGGCCATGTCTGAAGGCTAAGCTCCAGTCTTCCTTCCCCTAGAAGGCTGTCTTTCTGATCCCCTTGTCCTGAGGTTTTTGACATCCTCTGGTCCCCTGCTGTACTTGGTTCCTCTCTTGGAGAAGCACTTGCTGTGGGCCTTGAAGCATGTTGTGTATGGTCCCTGATATATGTGGCGGTGGCCTACAAGGAGCCCCTGGAATGTTGGGCACAATGTCCCACTTCACTCCACAGCCCTTTCAGTAGAGCCTAGCACTAGCACAAAGCTTGATGATGTTTGCTGTTTGGGATTGATAAAAGCCTGTGATTTTCCTGGGTTCTGAAGTGGTCTGAGTCAAGCCAGAAACTCGATGCTGCTATGTAGGGGTTGTATCTGGTCCTCAGCTGAACTTGCTCTTGGCATTCTGATAACTCAAATGTAGGGCCTTCATCGGATGGGCAGTTCGTGCATCCTCAAAGACGAGCCTGGATTTTGAATTTAGCTTTTTAATGTGGCCTATTTATACTATGTAAGACTTAAAGCTTCAAGCTTTTGACAATAATTGTATTATAAAAAGCATTCTTCACCGTACCAAAAGATCTGATATGGAAAGTTTTCAAATATCAAATATGCCTATGTTCTCAACACCATTTAATATATAAAATTCTGATAAATGTGCAGCTGCTATAGTTGTATTTCTGTTTTGCGTGTTGAGGAGGGGGATACTGGGGATAAACCCAGAGCCTCATGCATGCTGGGTAGGCTCTCTACCACTAAACTATATCCCTGTCCCCTTCTTCAAGTTTTATTTTGAGATAGGGTCTTGCTAAGTTGTCCACACTGGTCTCGAACTTGATTCTCCTGCCTCAGCTTCCCTGGTAGCTGGGGTTATAGGTGTGTGCCACGGTGCCAGGCTATTTCTACTGTATTTTAAGATAGATATTAAACTTAATATATGTTCATGGAAGCAGTAGTAACACTGACTTAAATTTGTTTGGGTAACTGCAGATTACAGTTTGCAAATATGAGGGTTTGCTGCTTCTTCTTTTTTTTTAATTAACTCTTTCTGAAGGACAGTGAGAAGTCTGGTTTGGTGCTTGGCCAATTGATGGGAGGACAGTAGCCATTATTTTCAGTGAAATAACAGTATTTTCAGGGACTCATCTGATGTTTGGAGACCTTTCTGCCAATGGTTAGAAGAGATTCAGCCTTCCAATCATTTCCCAAGTTGGCTACCAAATAATGTTTTTCGTTAACACTAGCTCTTTTGGAGAAAAAGTCAGGGGGGGGGGACCCCAAAACACGAATTACAGGCTAGGAAAGATATGGTGGTAAATCTAAAAGTGTGAAAGTATATTCTTTTGACCTCTCTTGAGGAATGATCTGAGAACCTCAGCTGTTTCAGTAAAAGGGTAACATGGCAAATTTTCAAAATCCTGAACGGAAAGAGCTTCAGAGGAACTCATCCGGATGCAACAGTGCTTCATTCTGAGATTTTGACTTAAGAGAAGACAGATGTGCAGGCAGATGAGAAATGCTGTGCTTCCTGTCCCGAGCATTCAGAATACCAAGCATTTAGAATACCCAGCGTAGGCTACAGCCCCTGAAGCCCCGCATTAACAACTGGCCCCTACTGAGAACACCCTCCCTAGGGCTAACCTGTGGACTTTAACACATTAAGCTCCCAAGTTACTACTTTGTTGTTTTCTTTATCCCAAACATCGAATTCAGAAAATGCAGAAGAAATAGTAATTATTAAGATAAAGATGAGAGTACCTTTTGTTCTTATGAAAATAATCCAGCTGGTAGCTGGAGCCTCTGTTCTGTCTGTTTTTTCCTGGAAAAGGACATCAAATCCAGGCAGTCCGGAGCTCTATTGGAACCTGTGCATGTGCTGTGACCCCTGGTCAGGTTAGAAATGATGTCTGTATTAGAAAATTATGTCTATTCAGAGATACATGGTTTTCTGCTCTCTTGCCCCCTGAGGGTGGGGAACATTTTGTATATAGGGACAGGAAGAATTGGTTCTCTCTTCTTCTCCTCCTTTTTTCCCCCCCAAAGCTAGAAATCAAATCCAGGACCTCACACATACTAAACAAGTACTGTTTTATTGAGCTCCATCCCTATTCCTTTTTACTTTTTATTTTGAGACAGGATCTTATTAAATTGCTGAGGCTCTAACTTGGGATTCTCTTGTCTCAGCCTTCAGAGTAGCTTGGATTACAGTGCGCACCACAGTGGCAAAATAAGAATTGACTATTTCTTTCTCAAGCTCATTTCTGGATAGTTTCTGAACTTAGTTCGTCACAAAATCTGCATAACAAGATACCTAGAGTGTGACTTGTCCTTAGGTGGAAAACCTAGATTCACACATACATCTCTGAATATTTAAGCCACTAGTCTTGGACCCTCAAACACAACTGCCAGCTCCAGAGCACAGCCTTTGTCTGGTGCAGGGATTCCCCTAGCACACCCAGACTGTCTGCTTGGACCTGCCAATCCTTCAGGCACTCCTACCCTCAGTTGGCTCTGATTATTAGAAAATTCTTCATTGTGCTGAGCCAAAAATCTTCCTCCAGGCAATGGATGTCCCGTTGGCCTTGATTCTGCCCTTTGAGGCCCCACTCAAAAATCCATTTCTTCTTTCCTGACAGCCAGATAGACCATTTGGACATTCAGAGACAGGGATCAGGCCCCAGAGTCTTCCCTTCTTCAGGCAGAGTGCTCTGGTTTATCCAGTCCCCTGAAAAGGACACAGCTGGTCAGGTGGGGGTCTGATCTGCCCAGAGGGGAACAGGACAGTGAGGACGGTAGCCTCACTTCAGAGGTCTGTGCTTGCATCAACACTGCCTAGGCTCAGGCTCCACATGGGTTCTTTTCTGGGTCTTGTGTTGAGCCGTTATGGAACTCCATGCCCTTTGTCAGAGAGACCTGATAGACTGTGGAAAAGAGTGGACCAGAGGCTGTTGTGGGATGGCTGGCCCTATATCATTTGGCTCTCCACCCTGGAACTCAAATTCCTCATCTGTCTATTTCAAAGTTGTCGTATAGTTTCCTATGGATGCTGTAACAAATCATCACAACCATGACTCAAAACTATAGAAGTTTATCCTTCTGGAGGCCAGAAGTTCAAAATCAAGGTGTGGGCAGTGCTGCCTTCTAGTGATTCTCTGCCTCTTCCAGCTTGTGGTAGCTGCAGGAATTTCTTGACCTGTGGCCCTATCACTCCTGTCTCTCCATTGCTGGTCACATTACCTCCTTTTCTGTCTGCGTTAAATTTCTCTCTGCCTCACTGTTATAAAGACACTTGTCATGGAATTTAGGGTCCACTTGGGTGGGCTAAATAAACTCCTCATGTGAAGATCTTTAACTTGACCACACATACAAAGACTCTTTTCCCAGGTAATATCGCATTTATAGGTTTCTGGAGTTGGGACTCTTTTTTTTTTCCCCAGGGCTGAGGACCGAACTCAGGGCCTTGCACGTGCTAGGCAAGCGCTCTGCCACTGAGCTAAATCCCCAACCCCTGGAGTTGGGCCTTGGATGTTTGTCTTTTTCTTGGTTCTCTACTTTTGCAACTTCCTTTTCTCTTGAGTGATTCCGAACCCAGTTCTCCAAGGTCACTGGGCTCAGGTCTTCATTCCGCAAGTTTTGTGTCTCTCCCTTCCCTCAGCATCCTAACTGTGGCTCTGAAGGGTGCCAGTGCTGCTCTGATCATACCTGTTTTATGATTGGGTGGGGCCTTTAGGGATCAGGCTGCCCAGAAAAGCTCAAGTCTTTCTGGTCCACACCCTCATTTTCACCAGCATGCTCTGGCTAGTCAGTAGAGTTTTTATCAATGGGAAGGAGAAGCTGCAGCTATTAAAATATTCATTACCAGTTGTTAGACTTAAGAAAGATCCCACAGTGAATGTGCTCTGGACAGAAAAGGGACACAGAGGAAGACTTTTGTCCTCACATTTCCCTAACGTAGTCCAAGACTGGCTCACTGAACTTGAAGGAAATTGTTTATATTCTCAGTACTCAAATAAACATCTCTTTTTGTTAAAAATGAGGAAGTACATGTTGGCAGCTCTGAAAGAGTGTTATAGTGTGATCTTGCTCTACAATTGCCTGTTTTGAAGCCTCAGGGCCCTGTAAGTGTGATCTGCAGTCTGCTGCTGGCTTCTGAGCTCTCCCAATGCAATTCTGGTTAACATGTGCATTTGTCCCCAAAGTGTGGGCACCACACAGTTTGCAGTTTACATTCCAGAGCACCAAAAAAAAAGCCTTGGGGCAAGCAAGAGCACTGGATCTGGTATAGGTTGCAGCAGAGCCAAGGAAAATCAGGAAGAGAACTGTGACCTGGGAGGATCTGGACATGGAGCGGCTCTAGACTCTGCTCAGTGCTGTCCCTTATGCTCCCAGACTTCCTGTCTCACATCTGCCCTTTTCTAATCATGATTTTTCACTGTGCTTTGCTTAGAAAGGCCCGTAGGCTGGGTGCTAGAGAGGTGGGGAGGGAGGATACAGATGAATCAGCCAGTCTAGCCCCACCTGCAGCTGGCAGTAAGTAATCCTGAGCTAGGTGCTGCACTTGACAGAGACCCGTGGGGGCCCAGAAAAGGGCTGGCTGTGCCTTGGGGGACATACAGAGAGGCTTCTAGGAGAGACTGGCAGTTGAACTGAGCCCCATGGGGTAAGAAATAAAGAGGGGAAAGATGAATAGAGTAGTGCACCCAAAGGTTCCTTCATCTGTGTCTTCTCTGGGCCTTCAGAGTACCCCTTTCCTGGTCATCAATCTGAGCTGCGTTGAATGAACCTCAGGTTTGAAAGGGACTTTAAGTACCACCTAACAAGGCAGAGAGATTCACCCTGCACTGCTTGAAGCCCTGAGGGCAGGACGGTGGAAACAATTCAGAGATCCTTGCTTCACATTTTGCTTGATGGATTCAAAGCCCAGTGATTTCCCATTTTGACAAGGTTTGGTATGCCCACTTTGAAATATCTCCACATTACAATGTTCTCCTTTGTCTGGGATGGCTTTTCCAGGCTGAGGGAGCCTCCCCTCTCCAAGATAACACTCCCCAGATTGCATGATCACAGGTGGTTTCTGTGTAACCTGCCCTGCTGTTCTCTGGGCGCCTCCTGGGCAGGCACTGAGCTCTGCTGCTTGCTCAATCCAGAGCCCAGAAGAGGGGCTGGTTCAGGGCAGAGGCTCTGCATATGGTTTTGACTGATGGAATGAATGATGATGATCCTGATTATTCCTTTGGTTGCATCTGGCTCCCTGATGCCACACTGCTTTCTTTACAGCCACCAGTGGCCTGCCACCTAAGAACATATGTGAGGGGTTGGAGATTTAGCTCAGTGGCAGAGTGCTTGCCTAACATGTGCAAGGCCCCGAGTTCGGTCCTTAGCCCTGAAAAAAAAAAGAACATATGTGAGCCTCTGTGTTTCTGTATTGCATATCTGCACCTGCAGTCAGTCTGCCTTAACACTCAAAGCTAGCAAGAACTCAGAGGGAGGTGCCCACTCTGTGCATTCTCAAAGCATAAGGACGCCAAGAACTGCTTCCTGTTGTCTTGGGACATGGCCAAGATGACCTGGGGTCCAGCTGGTGTGCTGTAGCCTTGGAACTGGGGTCAGAGGGCAAATAGGGTCCAAGAGAAAGTACCTGGACTTTTGACTCCATCAAACCTGGGTTTACTAGCTACATGAATGGAAGCCCATTGTTTAGTTTCTTATTGATCATCTGGGAATGTTAAACTTACAAAACAGAAGACTCAGGACAAGATCCCTGTTTTTCTACCTGCACATGGGAAATACTCAATTTCCTTTTTATATTATCTGAAGGACTGTCTTGGAGAAGATATAGACTTGTTCTATGTGTTAGAGGCTGTCTAAGACCAGGCTTAGTTTTTCTCTCAATTGTCATCCTTTTCAAATTTCATTAACCCTTACCCTGTCCCTCTACCTTCTCCTGTTTCATCAAGTTTAAAACTTTGTTGGGGCTGGAGCAATGGCTCAGTGGTTACAGTGCTTGCCTGGCATGCATGAGAATGCGGGTTCAAACCCCAGCACCACATACACAACAAAGTGTGTTGGGGCAATAAAAGTCACATGAAAAACTAAATAAAATTGGTTCTTTCTTTCTTTCTCTCTCTCTTTCACTGTCCTGCTCACATTGCTGACATTTTTCTTTCTTTCTGTCTTTCACCTGCTGATTACCACTAACTCCCCAGGTGAATTTGGAGATTGCTCCCCCTGTCTGGGCCTGTGTTCTGTCTGTGGACTGGGTTATTTCTAAGGTCCTTTGCAGCCCTGACAGTCCATTTAATTTCATAACATAGCCAGATAATCTGATACATGCAGGGTGAGGTTCTACACCTCAGGGACATAGGAATGGAGATGCAGTCCTCAGCCTTGTAGAGATCACAGCCCAGTGTGGATACAAACAAATCAGCACAAGGAATTCTCCCGCAGGGAATGAATTGAGGGCTAAGGGAATCCAAACTAGAATAGGGAGAGACAAGCCATTTGAGGAATGTTTGAGCTTTTACCCTCAGGGAAGAATTATCTACACATATTTCTTATTTTCATGAAAACATTAAAAGACGGAGATGAGATCCTCCTGGGATTATTGCTTTGAATTGGAATTGTCAGTATTGAAAATCTCAACAGAAATGGCCCATGGTGGGCATTTTCTTTCCTGTCTTTTCCTCCTGCATTCCTGTAAAGGAAAAGAAAAACCCAAGCCTTTAGAATAGATTAGCCTTGTTACACAGAACCCCTTGGGCTGTTTAGCTCAGCTGAACAAGTACCTTTTGTGTATCTAACTGTGAAAAGTCTAGACAGATGCAGAAGTATATGCCTAAAGAGAATTAATCTGGTCCTGGAGCCATGGCTCCGTAGTTACAGCGCTTGCCTGACATGTGCAGGGATCCAGGTTCGAATCCCAGCACCATATACACAATGAAGTCTCGGAGCAGGGAAAACCAGATGGAAAACTAAATAAAATTGATTCTTTCTCTCACTTAAAAAAAAAGAGAATTAATCCTTCTTTTGCCATGATTGTGTTCTGAAGCTAATTTTCAAAGGGAGTTTCAATTTTCCCAGCTGCCTAGATGACAGTTAGATGCATAAAACCCATGAACACTCATTGTGTCTTTTATTTATTCTGCCCAATTTAATTTGGTTAGATTCTATAAGTTTTATTGATTGCCAATAAATAGATAAGTTTAGCCCAGTGTTGAGAGCCTAGGGGTATGAGAGAACATATCTAGCCAGAAGTTTCTTTTCCAACGAGAACTATAAGACTTATGCTCTGGAGTCAGCAAATGATCATCTGTTCACTGGGAATTGCTGAGTAGATTGGTATCCCTGCCAGGATTCCTCGCCCAGGCAGAAAACTCTGGATAGATGGATTGCTGAAGAGTGTTCTCAAGGAGGGGTTTTGGAGGAGTCTGCTGTGCTAGGCAGGGATTGCAAACCACAGCTGAGATGCAGGGGGGAAGAGAGCAGATGAGCAGGTGAACGCAGGATGTGAATTTTGCCTGAGCTGACTTTTCAGCCTCTCCTTCGCATGCGCTAACAATGAAAATGTTCCTTCAATGCATGAAGCTCTAGCGTGTCTCTGGACTCTTGCACATGCTATTCCTTTTGCCTAGCCTTCTTTCCCACCTCCCCTACCAGTAACACTTTCAGCTTGAGTGTACGTCTGCTGTTCTGACCTCATTACTTTCCTTCTCCTATCTTCTCAGAGCATATGTGTATTCTTCTCTCTTAGTGTAATGCCAGGAGCACAGCAGTCCCCTGAGAGATATCAGTTGAAGAATGAATGATTGAATAAATGACCGATGGGTTCTGTCTGACCCATCTGCTAGAACTGAGAAATGATTACTGAGAAACAAGTAAAGGGCATGAAGGTGAAAATGGGGGTGCTCAGTGCACAGTAGGAGGACCACTGGGTTGCTCTTGAGGCAGAATGGGGGACATACTTTTTGTAGAGGGAGTCAGATGTTGGCTTTCTGATGATCAGAAGTGCACAGTAAAAAATACTCTGAAAAATACGAGGGACACTGAACATGGGAGGAAATGGCTTCTAGAATAATCAAAGAGCTGCAAATAAAAACAGCAACACCCCCTTTATAAATCTACCAAATTAGGGATTGGTGAGCAATTGGGGGAAGTGGCTTTTGCACTGACTGAGGGAATGAGATTAGGATAACCTTTCTGTAGGGCAGTTTGGTTGCATCCAAGCTTTCAAAACTCATGCTCAGGGGCTGGAGTGGTGCCTGGCATGCATGAGGACCGGGGTTCGAACCCCAGCACCACATACACAAAGTGTCAGGGAAACAAAAACCAGATGAATAAATAAAATTGATTCTTTTTTCTCACTCTTACTCTCTGCCTCAAAAAACAAACTCATACACAGTCTTTCATTCCACAGTGCCTGCCCTAAGAACTTATCCTAAGAGAATATCTAGAAATGTATTTTAGGCAGATACTTAGTGCAATGTTATTTGTAATACAGACACTAAAGATACACCAAATGCCTGGCAATATGGGATTAGTTTAAAAATGAATGTTCTATCTATAGGACATAAAATAATGTTGTGTAATAGTGAAGATTCAGGGAATGTTTACTGTGTATTTTTCTGAGAAAAAAAATCAGGTTATAAACCAGAATATACAGTAAGTTTCTAAGTTATGTTGAAAATGTGCGTTTTCATACACACACACACAGAGCAAGAAGGGTAATTTGCAACTTGTACATTTTGGCGAAGAATTATTTTCTTCTTCCTAAAAAATGAAAAATTTCAAAATTTTCTACCAGGCACATGTATTAGTATTATGATCAGAGAGTGAAAATGAGTGTTATTTAAGAAAAAGAGATAAGCTTTTAAAGAGCATTGTTTAAACTTCAGAGGTTGGAAGCTAGCCTGGCACATCATTTATCTTGCAAATTCCAGACAGGTAGTGTTTTCAGAAGGAAGAGTGGTCTTGGGTCCATTTGTGTGAGTGTATTTATAGAAGTGAAAGCTTTAGGGGGAGGAAATAGATTGATTTTTTTTCCCCTTGAACTTTTGAAATTATTTTCTCCACTCCATTTGTAACTGAACCCACGGAGCTATTCTTATTTCTTCCTTTCTTGGGCACCGCGTTAGACCTAAAAATATTAACTTGCTTAGGATGTGGGTTTTGCTAAAATAATTCCCCTTGAAGTCTCCACTGGAATCTCTCTCATGCTTAAAAGTGGGGTCCCAAGGATGACCACCCTTTGAAATCTATTTTCCCCTTCTACCTGATGTATTTTACTTCCAAATTCTTTGACAACCATGGATTCCTACGTGGGAAACCACTCCTGTGTTCTTGTGATTGTAGTCTCCCCAACTCTGGAGAGTGGGCCTGGGTTGCCTACTGTCTGTTGGAAATATTTATTTAGGGGCCAATCTGGCTTCACCTTATCCTGTGGACGTAATATTAGTCTGCAGAAAAAGAGATCAGAGCTGAGTAGTGTTTCATTAAATATTAATTATAGTGATGCCTTTTGCCACATCTTCAAAGAGCTCTGGGCATTTCACAGACATTACCTCACCATTAATTTTCACATCGTTCTTGGGTGAGAAACTGATGGCGCGTAGTATGGTCTCCATGTTGGGTAAAACATAACAAATATTTTGGATGATTGAAGGAAACTTAGGAGTTGTCTTGACAATTGATAAAAGAAGAGAGAGGCAAGGTTTTTGTTTGTTTGTTTGTCTTTTCAGTGCTGGGAATTGCATTCAAGAGTGCTTTACCATGGAGCTGCATCCCCAGGCCTTTTTCTTTTTTTCTTCTGGAACGCAGTCTCACTAAGTTGCTGAGGCTGGGCTGGAACTTGGGATCCTCCCGCCTCAGCCTCCCCAGTCACTAGGATTATAGACTTGTGCCACCACGCCCAGTATACTTCTCATCCAGAACTGAACCTCTGATCTACAGTGGTGTGGTGCCATCTTCCTTCTGTGCACTTTCTAGGTCCTCCAGTGTCTTTCTCCCCACCCCTGCAGGTCTCATCATTGACTGTGCACCTCTGCACAAAGCCTCCCTGATATCTCACTGTAACTACCTCAGGACGTGATCTGCCACCTTCAGATTCCAGCTTCCATCAGCCCTGGCTCTTGCTATCTTTTCCTTGTATTTTAGTTGATTTGTGTATGCTCATTGGTGACATTTCAAGCTTCTTTGCTGCAGGTGTGATCCATTAATTTTTGTGCTTCTCTCAAAACACATTAGATGTACAAATGTTTACTGTGGAAAAGAAAGAAATGGGCATCTTCCATTCAGTACTTTTGTATTTAAAAATCAGTCTTCTTGGGTTGGAGAGCAAGTATGTGAGTTCAAACCCCAGCACCTGTGTACACAATGAAGTCTCGGAGCAACAAGGGCCATGTGAAAAACTAAATAAAATTGATTCTCTCCATGTCTCTCTCTCCTCTCTCTCTCTCTCTGTCCCTCTCTCTTTAAAAAAAAAAAATCAGTCTTCTCTCATGGTGTTCTAGCAGGCACAGGCCAAGAGAGACAAATGGAGCAGTTTTAAGGTTACCTTTCAACCTCTGTTGTGGAAACTGTCCGCACTGCATTGGATCCTAAAATTGCAATTGCTTTCTGTGTTCCTAAGCTGTCATGAGGGCTGAGTTGTCTTGTATTTACCTGTGGCAGGCTGTGTGTGGCTGGGCAGGTTATTTAATCTTCCTGTGGCGTCATTTCCCCATCTGTTAAGGAGGGATAATGTGCTTTGGGGTGACCTATCTCCCTGGGATGCTGTGAGGCTTAGCAAGCTAATGCCATAGCTATTAACTTTGACCAAAGATAACTCCTGCAGAACCAGCAGGAGACCAAGTATTAGGTGGCATGGAGTACATGGCAGGTATGATATGAATGCATCCTAAGGCCTTTGACATTGTCATCTGTGCGGTCCTTAGCACAGAGGAAGCCATTTTGCCAATCAAGGACCTCTAGGGTTTCCTCTTTGGGCTGGCTCAAGTGGCTGAGATCTTGAGGATGACAATGACATCTGGAGGACTTCTGGGACTGTGGTGCTGAAAGGAGAGAAACCAGCCTTGGGTTGAGAGACAGAGCTGCAGCTGCCTAGGATCAGAGGTCTGGGCCACACCGAGACGTCCAGCTTTGCCTACATGGCCATGCAGCCTGCTTCACTTGGGCTTATTGACAAGCTATGGGAAGGTCATTTGATACTCACATTCTTGTGGCTGCAATCTTGGGAATGTGGCCTTTTGTCTTTAAAAATAGCTGTATGCTAGGAGGCCCAGGAACAGTATCCTAGGATGGAGAGGAGGTGTCTGCAGAGGGAAAAGGCATGGATTTTATTCTTTGGAGGAGTCCCTTCATCTCTGTTTGACTGGTGAGTTGATGTCTTCTCACTCTGAAACATGTTCTGTTTTCTCTAGACTATTCTCAGAAAGGGAGCTATTTTGCTTTTTCATCGTAATGTCTATTCTGTATATTTTTATACATTTCCACTACACATTTGTTCTTGAATACTTACCATTTACGCAACCTATTTGGACAAAGGTTCTTTCCGTTTTCATAATGGAAATTTAATTGTCAAGGGTTCTTCTCAATTTTAACTGACAATTATTTCTCACATTTGTGCTTTCAAATGGCAGTATCTTCGATCATTTTATATATAGATAGAATAATCATTGAATAATTTTGGAATTAAATTGCCCATAGGCTCTCAAAATTGTGGGGTTGTAGGAAGTAAGACTAGAGAGTAGGAATTTTCAGGTTGAATAGAAGTTCTGAGAAGGTAATGAGTGGTCTTCGGTTACACAACTAATTAGTCATAGAATCAGGACTTGAGTCCAGGTGGCCACCTCCGTTGTTATATCACTCTGCTCTACTCTGTAGAATTTAGCCTCTGAATTACAAGTGAAAAGGAAAAATCACTCTTTGATCTAATTTTTCCAGTATATCTTGATCTAAATAAAATGAATTTTCTAGTTTTAGAAATGCCTGTGCCATATACCATAGCTGATCCCTTGACCTTGAATCCCTTGATTTATTTGACAGTCTGCATTGATGATCCTAAAGTGTGGTCCCCATCAGTATTGCCGCAGTGAACTGGTTAGAAATGCAAGAGCTGCAAAAACCCTGGGGGTGGGGCCCAGAAATCTATGTTTTAACAAGTCCTCCAGGTGATCAACATCCAGTGAAGATGGAGAACCACTGCCTGACATGACCTGTCATCCCCTCCCTGTGTTTTGACAGGCATTGCAGTGACTCATCTTGTCTTTTTATGGATTTTGAATTTTCTTCACCAAAGAATGAGTTTTTCTGTTGCTGCCGCCAGCTTTTAATAACTCTTGTTCTTCACTCTGCTTCCCCCTCATTACTACACCCCTAGTAGGAGTGAAATATATGTTGTCCAATAACGAAACTAAATAGAGGACTTCGATAGAAACAGGTTAGCAGATAAATGTCTCAGCCACCAAGACATATTTCCTAAGTGTCAAGCCTTGCTATTTCTCTAAGCCCAGAGATAAATTAGATTGCTTCTGACCATGTTGAACTGTTTTTCTATTATTTAGTTGTTATTTTATTAATCATTCAACAACTATTTTAGTATCATTTATTTGCATGACATAGACTAAGTAGGTATTTGAGTTTATGGTCTATCAAGAGGTGGAGAACATGCTTAGAAATAATGTACTACAAGCCAGCCAGTGATAAACACATGAGACTCACCTTCAGTGAGAGGGCTTCGAAGCCTTGAGATCGTCTACAGCAGGTGTTGGTGGAGGAGGACATGGAAGACTTCATGAAGACCACCGTGAAACTTAAAAGGAGGTAGTGTTTTGACACTGAGAGCTTGGGGGTGGGTAAAGAATATTCTAGGCAGAGGTGGAAAAGATCAAGGCGTGGCAGGGGTGTCCGGTGCAATTTGTTTGGATCAGTTGTTTGAAGGCGATTAGGAGAAAATGAGGCTGTGTAAGTAGGTCAGTGCCAAAATGAGAAGGCTCTGCCCATACTGCTTAGGAGTTCTTTATCCTGAAGGCAAGAGCTTGCCATCCAAGGGTTTCCAACAAGCATGAGGCTTGCCCAGAGCTGTGCTTCCAGTAAGGTTAATCTGCCACCAGGGTGGAAGTAGATTGAGGTGTGTGAGGGGGGAGGCTTTTGTTATTTTTATTTTGTAACTATTTTGCAGTAGTGGGATGATATATTAAAAATTCATCTTAATGTTTACTCAGGAGGTAATTACTTTTCTTATGATGGTCATTGGATTTTGAAATAAGTATCCAGGGCATAGATTATTATTATTATTCAGGGAGATGCAGCTCTAATTTTATAATGGAGAATCTACAGGAAAATAGAAATTGCTTAACAGAATGGCTTTGTAGGAATCTTCCAGAAATACTTCCTTTCTTCTTTCCTTCCTTTCTTCCTTCCTTCCTTCCTTTCTTCCTTTTTAACATTTTCTTTTAAGCCAAATGTTGAAGCAAAGAGGCTGAGATGGGGTGGAGACTTGAAGGCCTATAAAGTATTAAAATAGCTACCATTTATGGAGGGCTTGTATGCCAGGCCCTGTTTTCAGCAGTTTACGTGTATTAACTCATCAATGCTCACAACCACCTTGTGAGACAGGTACTTTTTGTCAGCATTTTATCAGTGGCCAGTTGTTACCCACCCATACTCACAGATCTATGAAGTGGCAGAGCCGGAATAGGAGCCCAGGAAGTCTGGCTTCAGAGTTCACAGTAGGGACCTAATTATCCTAAAAGTTAAGGGATTGCATCATAGAGTTTTTTTGCAGGAGAGTGAAAAGGTCAGATTTACATCTTATAAAAGGATTACTCTGTGGTGTGTGTTAGATTGGAGGAGCGCAAGGCCGAAGGCAGACCAGCTGCTGCAGTGATCCCGAGACCCTGCCCACCTGAGCTTGTGTGGTGGCAGTGGGGATGGAGTGAAGTGGAAACTGGAGGGATGTTTAGGAGAGTGGTTGGATTAGAGGGAAGGGTACAAAAACTCTCAGATGGATGCATGGGTTTCTGGGCTTGGGAAGTTGGGTGGGAAGGGTGTTTGATGGTGTGCACAATGTAGGTGCCACGGGTGTGTCCAGTGTAGGCCAGTTCTGTCTGTGCATGAAAGAATAATTTGACCGCTGACTTCTCTGCCAGTCAGAATCATGGAATCAAGGTGGCAGGGACCTTAGAATCCCTCCAAATCTAGAGATGGAAATGGAGGTGCTAGATGGAAATGAGGCTTGCTGAAGGTCCTGCAGGGGGTAGTGCCAGAGCAACATGAGGTGTGTACCCAATGATGCTCAGGGCATTCACCTGTCACCTTGCCACTCCCCAGGGAACCTTTGCTCTACCCCTTCAAGCTTTGGTTCTCTTCTAAGAGAGACTGTCGCTCGGATCCTTAAAAGAGGTATTATTGCTGAACAAAAAATAATAATGGATATTAAAATAAAGAAGAAAGTAGCTTACTGTCTAACCCCAGGATCCATCAGATCATACTTGTTGTTTTGTGTTCCCTCCCTGTCAGTGACAAGCCTCACTCTTACATTTGTTCTCAGAGCATAGATATGGTTTTATAGCTGATGGTTTACACCCTACATTAAATCAAAGCATTTGATTTGAAGCATTTTCTGAAATGCTGTATGGTTTCTAGTGAGCACTATTTAAGCATTCAAGCAAGAGGGTGTGCTGTGACTTACCCTTTCTCCTGTTGTCATTTGTTCTGTTCTGCATTCTTAAATATAGTAGCATCCAGTTGCATGGCCCTGTCCTCTTCTTGGGCAACACTCCAGCCATGACAGTCTCTATGAATTTTTAAAGTGGGGTGATCCAAACTGGACACTTTTCTCTATCGAGGCTGGGGAAAGAGAGCAGAATGTTTAATGAGGGCTGACTTTCAGTGTTCCTGGGTCATGTGGCGGTTTTCATAGGTCTCTGAATCCAACTGGCATTCAGTCACAGCTGTGGGTGCCCTTCCTAATGGCTGCCATCTCCTAACAGCTGACCTGATTCCCTGAATCATTTGCTGTAAACTGGGCAGTTCTGAGGAGGGAGAGGAGGTTTCCAGGCAGAATACTTAATTAGGGACTAATTAAGACAGCTAAAACAGCCTTTTGGCCTGAACCTTTGCCGAAGGTCCTGATTGGCAGGCGACACCTGGCATTCTTGGCTGGCTGACAGCAGTCAGCTGTTCTCAAGGCCCAAGCAGAGGTGAGCGGGGGCACAGGCTTCCCTACTGTTTGGCTGAGTGCTTTCTTAGATTCCCCAGGACATTTTAGACACCTTGTTCTTAGGGACCCCACACTCTGGCTTATATTGGTTAGGAGTTGTCTGTGTGTCTTACCTTATAACACAATGAACTCTCCAAAGGCAAGGACCATGTGGGATTAACCTGGGTCTCTTGTACCATACCCAATATGTGTCCCACTGGAAAGAAGGGACTTGAGAACAGTGGAATGAAGTGCATTGATTTGGGAGCCAAATTCTTTGACTTAGCTGGGTGCAGATCCTTCAAACTGGAGTCTGAACTCCAGGGACTGGATTTGAAAAATGCAAACACTGGGGTCCAACAAGCCAATGGCTAATGCCAAGTCTATAAGAAAGGTAACGACTTCAGAGAAGGGAACCTCAAGGGCAGAACAAAGCCTTGATGTCAAGGTCATCATGGGTAAGAGCTCTATGAAGCATTCCCTGGTCAACCCTGGAAGTTGTTCTTAATATCTTGTGCTGCATTTCTGGTTGGTATTGGTTTTTTGGCATGATAGGATTGGAATCCTGCCTTCCTTCCCCAGGCACAGACACATGGAGTCAAATCTGTCTACTAGGGTGGCAAGCAGCACTCTGGGAGTATTCAGTTTGAGTTTTCCAAGCACTGTACTTGCTGTGGGTTTTGTTTTTGGCACTTGTGGTATCAAACATGCCCAGAGGCTAAAGAAAATTAGTTGGTATGTAATGACATTTGATGAATCATTTGATAATAAAAAAAAATCTAGACTTTGAGTTCACATTCCACTTTGTTGAATTATGCCCAGATGGTTGTCAAGAGAAAAAAAAAAACAGATTCAAGGCATTTGTAATAACCAACAAATCTAAAGAGATGAAAAGAACCTTATATTGAATGGCCAGGGGACACTAGAGGCCACAGGATCTTAAAATCTCTGAGCTGGACAGGCCTAAAAGTCTTCTAGCCCAACTCCTGGGCATTTTGTGTGACTGACTGCTGGCAGCATCAGGAGAATATCATTGTGAAGGTCTTAGTCATCAAATCTGTGGATCTTTTTCAGGATAAATCTTTTGGCTTTCTTGACTGTATTTGATATTAACATAGTTGATCATGTACTTCTTTTTTTAATTTAATTTTTTAAAGAAAGAAGGGGCAGTGAGAGAGAGAGAGAGAGAAGCAATTTTTGTTTAGTTTTTCATATGGCCTTCCTTGCTCTAACACTTCATTGTGTACGTGGTGTTGGGGTTTGAACTCATGTACTCCCAGGTGCCGGGCAAGCTCTGTAACCACCAAGCCACTGCTCCAGCCCTGTTCATGTACTTTTTTATGATAAATACCTAACTTAAAATTTACCATGTTTCAACCAGTTTAAAGTGTACAATTGAGTGGCATTCTGTACATTCACAATATTGTGCAACTATTACCACTGTCTAGCTCTGAAATTTTCTATCACCCTCAAAAGAAATCCCGTACCCAGTAAGCAGTATCTCATCCCCCTCCTCCCTCCAGTCCTTGGCAATCACCAATCTGCTTTCTGTCCCTGTAACTTTCCTGTTCTGGACATTTTAAATGGAATCACATGGCATGTAGCCTTTTGTGTCTGACTTCTCTCAATCACCATGATGTTTTTAAGATTTATCTGTGTTAAAATCAGCTTAACCCAGAGATCTAAGGGTCGATTGTCTCCACTCATCTGTGGAGGTGGGGACTAGACCCTGGACAATGAGAAAGTTGGTCTAGTAACATGAGTTAAATTCAGATAAGATGTAATGCTTTACAATTTAATACTATTTTTAGAGTTATAACGGGAAGGGGAAGGGAGGGATAAGGGAGGGTAATTGGGG
>PVKS010005540.1:0-39013 GCA_004027875.1 Aplodontia rufa | reverse complement strand
CGTTTTGTTAAAATCTTGCAAGGTTGCTCAAAAATAAAAAATTAATTAAAAAAAAGATTTGTCTGTGTTATAGCATGTATTAGTACTTTGTTTTTTAAATGGCTGAATTGTATTCCATTATATGGATATAACACAATTTATCTGTTCATCCTTTGATAGACCTTTGGGTTGTTTCCACCTTTTGGCTATTGAATGTTAGTGTACAAATTGTTTCTTTTTTTTTTAAGAGAGAGAGAGAAAGAGAGAGAGAGAGATAAACAGTTTTATTTATTTTTTTCATCTGGCCTTCATTTCTCCAACACTTAGTTGTGTATGTGGTGCTAGGGTTTGAAACTGGGTCCTTGTGCATGCTAGGCAAGTGCTCCAACCACTGAGCCATCACTCCAGCCCCCTAGTGTACAAGTTTTTGTTTGAGCATCCATTTTCAATTCTTTGGGGTATATACCAAGAAGTGAAATTGTAGGGTCAAGATTATTCTAAATTTGGGACTGGCGTGGTAGCTCAGCATTTACATTGCTTGCCTGGCATGCACAAGTACGTGAGTTCAAACCCCAGCACCACATATACAACGAAGTCTCCAAGCAATGAAGGCTACATGAAAAACTAAATAAAATTGACCCCCCGACCCGTCCCTTTCTCTTTAAAATAAAACAAGATTATTCTAAATTTAACCTATTGAGAAATCACCAAACTTGTCTGTATCACCCTTTTGAGCTGTTCTCAGGCTTCTCTGGTTGTTCTCAGCATCTCTGACCATATCTCCTCAGTTTCTTTCACAGTTTTCCTTGGTTCTTCAGTCCTGGAAATTGGGATACCACATTATTTCTTCCTCAACCTTGTTCATTCTCCCTAACGGTGCTCAATGCTACCTGCATATTATAAGCGCCCAGGGCTCCTTTAACAAGCCCTGCCCTGACCCCGCCTACCGTGTATATTGTCTAATTTACTGTGAGGCAGGCAACCTCAACCACATTTCACAGATGACAGTATAAGCTCAGGGAGGCTTTAGGTAACTTTTCCAAGGATGCAAGATTGCACATGGTTAGTGAGAATCAGGGTTGGAACCAGGGCATGTTAAGGCCTCCACTCCTGATAGGAGAGGTCACTGGAGAAGACCCTTAAGCCCTGCAGAGAATGAAAGCATGAGAAGTGGACGGTCATGTCATGATGTGACCTTCAAATGAGATCATCTGTGCCTGTGAGAGGGCTTCAAAAAGTATAGAGGATGGGGCAAAAACCTTGCAGCCTTCGCTCAGGTCTCTAGCAGGTTGCTGCTTCCATTCTGCTCTGAATTATTTTTTTCCAGGAACAAATTCTTTATTATTCTATTGCATCCATTCATCTGTCACAACAGGATGGTAATTCTTAGATGTCTATATCTGGCATGTGATAATCAAAATTATTAAGGAATCACGAAATGTGTACTTCCTGCGCCTTACCCAATTTATCATAACAACAACAAGAAACTTTAAGATGAATGGGATCCAGCCACTTATATTTAAAAGTTCTCCAGAATCTAATATATAGCCAAAATTGGCAGTAACTTCCTTTAGTTTTCACACCCAATCCCAAGAATTCAAGCCTATTTCTGTACTAATCACACCTACATTAACGTTCTCAGTATAGGAGTTTTTCTTGTATTCCATACTCATATGAAAAACTACCTACTTCACATTTTTTTGAGGAAAATTAAATTTATTTATTATCTCAAAGCCAGAGAAGTTAGTTATGTATTATCTTGTACAGATAATTAAGCAGATGTGCCACTAAAAGTAATAGTAAGATATCTGCTCTGAATTATGACTCGTCCCTTGGTGGACTCCTCGAGTGTGAGAACTGTGCTTGCTTATCTCAGTGTCCCCCACAGCCTCTGTCCCTGGCACACTATTGCTGATCAGTGAGTGTTTCTTAAAGGAATTTGTGGAAAAAAGAGTTGACTCAGAAAAGAAGAAAGGGAAGCAGAACTCCCAGTAACATTTGTCCAGGTGTGTCATGACTAGGCATTGATAAGAGTTTTGAGTCAGAGAATAAGAAAGGGCAGAACCCCATGGCTCTCTGGAGATATGCATGGGAGAACCCATAGCAAGATCTCAGAGGAAATGAAATTCAGCTTGACCCCTGACTTCCAGCTTGTAGGCATTGATGCTAATTCTCCTTTTCACCCCAGCACTTAACACTTGCTGATATTCTTAGTTTTCCTTACTATGTTTCTTGTTTCTTCTCTAGTGGGAATCTCCACCAGAATTTAAGCTCAATGAGGGTATTGTTTTTCTGTATTGTTCCTCATGCATACCAACACCTAGAACTTTTCCTGGCACAAATAAGATTTCATATCCTGGATTTTCATATGAAAACAATAAGCGTGATGTTTTCAAGGTGCATCCATACTTAACCCCTTAGTAGAAAAACAGACTTGAAAAAGGAAGGATTGTGTTTGGGTCATGTGTCTAACTAGTAACAGAGCAGGCATGATTACAGGTCTTCTGTCGCCCTGCGCAGTATTCTTTCCCTCACCCAGGTGGGGACAGGAGGTTCAGCTGCCACAGCTGAGTCAGCAGTATCACATGCCTTCCATGTCTAAGGCTGCTTCAGAGACCCCAGCAAGTCAGTTACGGTGAAGTGCAGCCATGCAGTGTTAGTGTCAACCCTGACTTGTGTTCCATCCATGGCTCATTGTCCATCCGATAAAGTAGATGACTGGTGTGGTCAATTTCCCATCTTCTGCTTGGAGTGGCCTGGGCCCCACTCCTTCTGATCAGTAGCAAGAGAAAGACACAGCCTGGGTCCCTGTTAATGCTGTTCCTTAAGCCGCCCTATAGTTCCCAGAGGACCTCATGGAGGCCATCTGTACTGAGCTAGATAAGAGGCTAAGCCCTTTCTCAGAGATGTCTAATCCTATTAGGCAGATGCAAAATCCGAGGGGCATGATGATGCCCTGGACGAGTGTTCCCAAGAGCTTGTCTTTGCACCACGTGACAATCAAGATTTTAGGTGATATGCAAATGAATGGGTTTTTTGTTGTTGTTGTTGTTTAAATTGTTGTATATTTATTTTAACGTGTATGGGGGGAACAGCTAGTGTGATCAAACCTGTGATTTAATGAATATTATTGTCTGAGATAAAGCTAACATGGGAGGTGCCATCTCAGAATCTTTTTCACGCAGACTGTTTGTGGTACGGTGACCTGGTGGTTTGCTGACTTGGCAAGCTATGAAGGCAGTTTGAGATCAACTGTCATCGGAGAATGTTACCACAGTACGATGATGATCTGGGGTGCTTTCCCATGAGCCACCTCCTGTGTCTCCTTTTCACCTGGTGCAAAGTGAGATGGTAGAGGGTGCTGGTACCTGCAGTTCCTTTTCATGACCTTAGGAAACCTAGAGAACCAGCTGGGACCCACTGCTTTTCTTTGGTACATGATAAACCTGCTTTCAAAGTCCTTTTATATACATATAAAGAAAAGAAAAAAAAGGCAGCAGGAGTGGGATCCTGTTGGAGAGAGGCTAAAAGAGGGAAGAAAGATGGAGGAGGCACAGGGATGATATGTAGTGCTATTCCAAAATGAGAAACGAAGCAATTTCACTTAGTTGTTAGTTCTTTCTTGACTCTTTTTAAGGCCACAGGTGAAATGACTTGTGAAGACATCACATATCAGGCCTTCGGTTGCGGTGAAAGATTTGAGAGGAATCACTGCATAGGGAAGAGATTTAAAACTCCTTCATGGGGCCCTGCTTACAATTGCATCTTGAGGAGTAGTTGCGTGGTATAATAGAGAAATCCCTCTTCAGTCCCAGAACTGTCGTTTTTCTGATGAAACTTCATCGCAATCTGAATCTGAAATTCATATAGATGTGAGATACCATCTGAACTCTGATCGTTGTAATGAACCAAGGCAACATCAAATGACTGAGATTAGAAATGTAAATATAAGCTTCCCTGAAATACTGTCAGTAACTTTTTGTTTGTGCTTAGAAAGTTCGAGACCAGACCTGCTGTTGTTCTGGTGTTCTGATCTTCCCACTGAATTTCAGACATCAACAGCTTTGCCATTTTCAACTACCTGTCAAGCTCAAGGCGTTCTACTAGACCCTGTAGGGATTGTAAACCAGTATTCTTCTCCAGTCAAGGAGTTCACAGTCTAGGCGGCAGAAAGCAAGACCTGAATCCATATGAGGTTAGGAAACACAAGATAGAGCACAGACAAGATGGTCACAGGCTGGAGGGAGAGTAAGATGCTACACTGCAGTATTGGGATTGGGAACCCCCGGAGGAGATGGTAGGCCAGTTGCCAGGAACCTCTCTTGGACGAGGTGGGGGTCTAACTGGTGTTGTAAGAAGGATAGGATTTGAGTAAGTCCCAGACAGTGGGGAGATCATGAGCAAAGATGCAAGGAGGGGCTACCTAGGGGTTTTTTGAGGGGCCAAAAAAAAAAAAAGCACTGGAACAGAGAATAACATGGCAGAAGGAGAGTGAGTCCTTAGGGTCCCATGGATTATTATTCGAAGTTCTTTAACCTCTCCAAGCTTCAGTTTCTTTGTCCTCAAAATGGAGTTATGGATTCCCAACACACAGCGTTGCCCATGAGGAGTAAATATAAGGCTATAGTTGAAATTTTCCAAATTAGTCAGGAGAGCAGTCTTTTGGGGTAGTAGTAGGAGATGGAATTGGACATCTAGGAAGAGGCTAGATTTTAGGGATGGAAGCCTTGGTCTTGAGGAGGGAAGTGACAAGGTAATAACATTTTAGAATCAGAAAATGCTCAATGAAGATAAAAGAGATAGCCAGAGGTTGGTGACTTGTATAATTCTATGCTTAATTAGGGGCAAAGCTAGAGATGGACCCAGGTGTCCTGATCCTAGTTCAGTGAGTGCCCTTGTCAGCACTTCTTAGGTTTTCATCTAGAGGGATGTTAGAAATGCAAAGTCTTGGGCCCCACCTGAGACCTACTGAATTAGAATTTCCAGACCCCAGTGATCTGTGTCTCAATCTATCCTTCAGGTGCTCCTAATGCCTTTAGGCTTTTACTTAAAAAGGATGGGGGTTGGATGTTATCATCAAGGAAAAGGGGACAGACTGGTGAAGTTGGGCACCAGAGATGAACTTTTAAAGATTTCTAATTCATATACCATAAAATCTACCCTTTTAAACCACAATTAGTGGTATTTAATATATGCATAAAGTTGTACAATTATCACCTCTAATTCCAGAAATTTCTTTCTTTTCTTTCTTTCTTTTTTGTTTTTTAGAGAAAGAGTTATTTTTAAAAATTTTTTCATCTGTTTTTTTGTTTCTCCTCCACTTCATTGTATTTCTGGTGCTGGGGATGGAACCTGGGTCCTTGCACATTCCAGGCAAGCCACCTCTGAGCCACCTCTCCAGCCCCCCAAGAATATTTTCATCATGCAAAAAACACCCCTTACCCCCTTAGAAGTTAGTTCCATTTCTCCTTTCCCATGTCCCCTGGCAACCTCTAATCAGTTTTTTTTTTAACTCTGTGGATTTCTCTGTTCTGGAAATTTCATACAAATGGAGTCATGAAGTATGTGGCCTTTTATGTCTGGAGTCTTTCACTTAACATGTTTTCCAGGTTCTTCCGTGTTGGAGCATGTGTTAGGATCAAATTTCTTTCTATGGCGAAGAGAAACTTCTGTTGTTCAAATATTTGCTCTAGACAAATTGAATTACATACCTGAGCTCCCACTGCCTCAGAAAGAGGTTATACTTGGCTATTCACATTTGCATAGAACTCTATAGTTATCAAAGCATTGTCACAGCAGAATGGAATGTGGGCCTTAGAGCAATCCTGACCCGTAGCTGGCAGAGATCATTATTATTGTTTTTATGGATGAGAAAACAAGCCGGAGAGGGTATGTTTTGTGCTGGTCATGTACTACCACATACCCATCTATTGAAGTGGGAGGGGGAGTTTGGTGGATAAACAGTGGGGGTTGGGCACTAGGCAGAGGAAATCGCACCTGCAGAGGCATAAGGGCATGAGAAATCTGGGCCTAGTTGGGGAACAACAGGCAATCAGTTGCTCTGCAGTGTGAGGGAGATGAGACAGACAGGTGGGCAGGGGCCAGATCACAAAAGGCTTTGACCGTCACCTCCAATGTTGGGAGGGAGGCAATAGGATGTAATGGTCAGTCTCACTCCAGGACAAGAGAGGTAATCTGATCTTGAATCCCATTTCTTCCACTTCCTTGCTTTGTACTCTTAGCCAAATTATTTAACGTCTTCATGCCTCAGTTTCCTTTTCTGTGAATGAGGATTGTTATACGCGTTAAATAATATCTGTGAATCACTTAGCTCAGTGCCCAGCACATAGTGAATGGTAGTATTGTTAATGTAGTTGTATTATTAAGGTCACCGCAGGACTTTTTCCTAAAGACACAGGGGAGCCAGTGGAGGATTTTGAAAAAAAAAGTGTCCGGCCATGGGTACAGCTCAGTGGTAGATTATTTATCTAGCATGCAAGAGGCTTCTGGTTTGATTCCCAGAACTTCAAAATAAAAAAAAAAATTAAAAATGAATTAATGATAATTAAAGTGTCATGATTAGAATTACATGTTATCTTACTTTGGCAGTCACATAAAGGATAGATTGATGGAAGGCAAAGCCATCGAGACTGGTTAGGAGGTTATTATAGTTTTTCAGATGGAATGAAAGTTTGCACTACAGCAGTAGCACTGAGAAAGGAGATATGGTGAAAATTAAGGACTTCGAGAGCTGTGAGGCCTGAAACAGGGAGTTAAGGATGATTTTCAAATTTTTTACTTGGTAGTTAGAGAGTTAAATGGTGGCCTTTTTCAATAAAAGGGTCCACCTTAAAGGAGGACATTGGAGGAATAGAGCAGAGAAAGATGGTGAGTTCTGTTTGAGATGTAACTGGCCCACATGCCTATCAGACCTCTTAGTAGAGATACGAAACAGGCAATTGGTTTTCAAAATAGCTGGAACTGTGGGAGTAAATGGGTTTGCTCATGGAGAGTGTTGAGAGCAGTGATCCCCAAACTTTGCTGTTCACTGGAATTACTTGGGGGTATGTGTGTGGGGGGTACCTCTAGAACTACCAGTGTCTGGCTCATAGCCTCAAAAGTTCTAATTTGTCTAGTGTGCAAACTGGGAGTTTTAAAAGCTCCCCAAGTGATTCTAATAAGCAGTGAAGTTTGGGAACAGGTTTAGAAATAACATACTATTCTTGCAGATGAGAAGTGGGGTTAAGAACAAAACCCTAGAATTCAGGATGGTAAGGAGTTTGCAAAAAGGCTGAATAGGTTGTAATCCAAGAGAGTGGACAGGTATCCCAGGAGTCAAAGAGGGAAGTTGAAAAGTTTTAATATTTTTATTTGTTAGTTTAAGAGAAAGTGCTAGTTTGGTCGTTTATTTCTCTCATTATTCAAAAGATTGATTATTTGTCATGTATTCTGATTTCTTGTATGTGTTTTCTTCTTGAGCCAACAGTCAGTTTATATACTTGGATCTTTTATATATTGCAGTTAAATGTTGTGGAAAGGTTGATATTTGATTATTTTTTTCTGTTTATCACTATTATATAGATGGACTCACCATCCTATTTTGTGTTCCGTTCATTCATTTGCCGTTTATTCACATTAGCAAACACATAGAATTTATTGTTAGCAGCTAGAGATACAAAGATGACTAAGACAGAAAACCCTGTCTTCAAATTGTTTATGATCTGACCCTGATCAGCTCACAATATGGATTCATCTCTCCTAAATCATTCTCAAGTTTGGAAGATATGTTGAATCTAGTCCACATCCAATCTTGATTTTCTCTTGTAGGGTAAGGTCTCTAACTTGCTGATACTTTTTGTATTCTTATACAGTTGGGTGATGAAAAATTCTCTTTCTAGCAGGGCAGCCCAGTATAGTTTCGATAGTCCTGATTATGAAAAATTATTTACAAGACAGACAAAATGGGTAGGTGTTCAGGCTGAGTAACTTATAACACGGAGATTCATGATACGGATCTATCTACTTTTGTGAATGTTTAAAATTTCCCTATGAAAAATTAAAAAGTTCTTTAGATTGGGTCAATATTTGGATGAATTATTACTTTTGGATCATACAGAATAAGTTCAGGCTTATTTTACACAGAAAGTTTATTCCAGTACTTTTAATTGTTCCTTAAGTCTCCTAAGTCTGAACAAATTTGCTCAGGTTATTCATGATCTCCAATATTTTGAAACTGAGTCCTGTAGGCAATCATGCTACCTGTAGGCATTTGTAGGGTTTAAGTACTTCCTGTGCTATATCTCTCTCATTTTTTATTCATGTTGTGTTGCATTAGCCAGCAACTCTAATGTGATGAATAAAGTAATTTTGCTTCCTCTTTTAAGTGGAATGTTTTTATTTTTCTTTCTAAAGTAACATCAAATCACCTGGTATTTATGTGTTTTAATTTTTTATTAAACAAGAAAATTAGGTTATATATAACAAATGATTTCCAGCTTCTTATGATATGATCATTTACTTTATTCTATTTTCTCTTTATTAGATTAAAATATATTAATCATTTTCCTGAAATTGAGCTTTGTAAAAATTTTCTTAGGAAAAACCTAACTTGATTATGGCCTATACCTTATAATATGTTGCTGCTGAATTTTGCTGGCAGTCATTTTTTTCTTTTAAAAAAGTTTGTTAAAGGGAAATTTAAATGTACATAAAAGTAGAAGGTATAGTAAAATTAATTTTATGTATCTATTCCCCAATTCATGAATTATTAGTATTTTCTGAGTAGGTTCTTTTTTCACAATTTTGTGAGTAGCTCATTAGTGAGATTGATATACATTTCCCCTTTTTATAATCTTTGTCAGATTTTAAATTCAAGATTATCTTTGCATCGGGGCTGGAGCGGTGGCTCGGCAGTTACGGTCCTTGCCTGGCGTGCACAAGTGCATGGGTTCTAACCCCAGCACCCACATACACAATTGAGTGTCAGAGCAATGAAAGCCATGTGAAAAACTCAATAAAAATTGATTCTCTCTGTCTCTCTCTCTGTCCTTCTCTCTTTAAAAAAAAAAAAAGATTATCTTTGTATCATTAAGAGCACTAGGTCACCTACTGTCATTTTCTCTGCTGAGGGATGTTGTTTATTAATTTTGAAGAGAGGGTTTGATAAATATACTGCCACATCAAGTTCTATGTGGGTTTTTTTCCTTCTCATAGGTTTTTTTAAGATCACTTTCCACTTTTTTTCTGCAGATATAGATTTACCTATGATTTTAATTTTGTTGTTTTTGTTCTGATCCTTTGCTTTTGAGAACAAATACATTGAACTACCTCAGTTTCAGTTTATCAGGCTGAAGTGAATCAGCTTTGGGGTAGCTGAAGATCAAAGTAATTTGTGGAATCCAAAGAAGCATTAATCAGATACCCTGACCACCTTGCTAGGAACCTCTTGTCACTGTGCAGGGAACAGCTTGGTGGCTGGCTTTTTCTAATACAGAGGTTGTTATCTTATTCACCCCTCATTCTTGGACACTTGCACTGAAGGTTTTCCAGTTGATATGTTCTTAGTGCATTGGAACTTTTATATTACAAATGATGTCCTCAGCACATCCAGAAAAGACTAGCATCAACCTTTCAGTCCTGCCGTCCCCAGAGGCTGTCAGGATGTTTCATTGGTGAGAATCCTATTTTTATTTCCCTCTTTGGGGCTTAGATTCTTCTTTAAGATTGCACATTGGAGGGGTTGGAGTTGTGGCTCAGGTAGAGCACTTGACTGGCATGCACAAGGACCTGGGTTCAAACCTCGGCACCACATACAAAACTAAGTGTTGGAGAAACTAAAACCAAATGAAAAACTAAACAAAATTGATATTCTCTCCCTCTCTCAAAAATTAAAAAAAAAAGACGGGGTGGCGCAGTGGCTCAGTAGTTATGGCGCTTGCCTGGCATGCACGAGTACACGAGTTCAAACCCCAGCGCCACGTAAACAGTCAAGTGTCTGAGCAATGAAAGCCACATGTAAAACTAAATAAAATTAATTCCCATTCTCTCTCTCACTGTTCCTTTCTTTAAACACACACACACACACACACACACACACACACACACACACAAAAGAAAAAGATTTCACATGGAATCTCACATGTCATTCACCATGGGGAATCCCTTAACAACTAAGAATGCACTTAGATACCACAGATTGATATGGGAATCTTGGGAAGGCACCTTTCTGTGAGACTGATCTTGTTACCCAGGAGTTTGCTCCACTGAAATTGAAAGACTTACCAGGCAGACTATAAACAGACATCCTCCAAAGTTGCACTCCTGAGCTTATCTAAATTATCTGTGAATAACAAGTGTAATGTGCTCCCCTGCCCCTTGTGGTGCCAGAGCCCACAGCCTTGGAAGTGCTAGGCAAGTGCTCTACCACTGAGCTACATCCCTAGAACAAGTGTAGCATCTCTGATGTTCCCCCAATGTTTTGCCTTTGCTTATTCCCATTGTATTAAGAACATCTGTACCATTGGTTTATTGATTTTATCAGTCTCACTATTAACATTGTCTCTATTAAGTTAATTTTTCTGCTTTTGTTTAAATTTTGTCCATTCATTCAGCCATTCAGCAACATTTATGAAGTCTTATTATGTGGCACACACTGAGAGAAAGTAAATGGGCATAAGACATGGTTTCCATGCTCAAATTGCAGATAGTTTCATAAAAGGAGAAAACAAATAGTGAAGGGCGTGGAGGGGGGGACTAAGCTGACAAAAGACCTTCACTAGTAGGTTAAAAAAATCACAGAACAAGGGGGCTGGAGTGGTGGCTCAGCAGTTATGGTGCTTGCCTGGCATGCGCGAGTACGTGGGTTCAAACCCCAGCACCCACATACACAACTATGTATCAGAGCAACAAAAGCCATGTGAAAAACTCAATAAAAATTGATTCTTTCTCTCACTGTCCTTAAAAAAAAACAAACAAACCAGAATGATTCATAGGGATGTCTTTCACTAACAGAGTCTCACATATCATTTATAAAGATTTTACATTTTTCAAAGAGAAAAATAATAACTTTGAGTCTGTACCTCCATAATATGCTGCAAAACATATGAATCTAATCTTCTTTTTCAAATAAGCATTCCTATTTTCTTTTCTAGAATGAGGGTTTTTTTTTTAAAGAAAGAGGGACAACAGTAAGAGAGAGAGAGAGAAAGAAGCAATTTTTATTTAGTTTTTCATGTGATTTTTGTTGCTGTGACACTTTGTTGTGTACATAGTGCTGGGGTTTGAACCCTCATACTTGTGCATGCCAGGCAAGTGCCGTAACCACTGAGCCACCATTCCAGCCCCTCTAAAATGGGTTTTAAGGGTAATTTTTTTAAAAAGAGAGGATAGTGAGAGAGAGAGAGAGAATCCATTTTTATTGAGTTTTTCTCATGGCTTTCGTTGCTCTGACACTTAGCTGTGTACGTGGGTGCTGGGGTTTGAACCTGTGTACTTGCGCATACCGGGCAAGCACCATAACCAGCGAGCCACCGCTCCAGCCCAAGGGTAATTTTTTTTAGAGCGGGGGAGGAAGAGAGAATGGGGGAGGGAATGAATCAATTTTATTTATTCATCTGGTTTTTGTTTTTCTGACCGTTCGTTGTGTATGTGGTGCTGGGGTTTGAACTCAGGTCCTTGCACATGCCAGGCAAGCTCTCCAACCGCTGAGCCACCACTCTAGCTCAGGGTAATTCTTTTTTGTGGTACTGGGGATCAAACCCAGGGTCTTATACAAGCTAGGCAAAGGATAATTCTTCAATCTTTGAAATTTAAGAACTTGAATCGGAACCTTCCTTAGAACATATCTAAGAATTGGTCTTTGGTTCTTATGTTTGAAGCAGAGATGTTTTTCAGCTCAAGGAATTTTACTACTGCTTTCATTATGATTCGTGCATTCCTTTCCCATTTTTTTCCCTGCTAGTCCCTTTTAATTATAAACCGGATATTCTCAATCTGACTCTAGGTCTGACGGTTTCACTTGAATTGCTGTGAGTTTTATTTTAAAATTCCAATTCAGTGTAAATGATTTTGGGTGCTTCAGTTTCTCTTGTACCCTTTGTTGTCATCACTGTTGTTTTTCATTTCTCAATAGCTTGCTTAGTTACTTGAAGCCTTTATCACTTCTTTTATCCCTTTTGAAGCATTTATGTATTTGTGTATCTGCTTTTACGATAACTATCACCCTGTCATACTGTGTCATCTTATCCACTTGCAAAATACATCGAAGGGGTTTGCCTTCCTATTCACTGTGTTCCAGACAACCAGAAGCACATTCAGTTTGGGAATTTGTACTCTTTGAGGGGGTTTTGCCAAGTTGGTGTATGTCCAGAGGAGAGTGATTTAAAGTGGCACTAGGACTGGAGCAATTAATTACTCAGCAGTTAGAGTGCTTGCCTGGCATGCACAAGGCTTCGAACTGTAGCACCAAATACACAACTAAGTGAAACAAAAAACAGATGAAAAATGAATAAAATTGACTCTCTCTTTCTCTCTCTCTTTAAAAAGTAACAATGAAGTGACACTGTATTATGAAGAACTGTTAGAGGAACTGAGGATGTTTAGTCTGGGATAGAGGAGACTTACACTCCAAGCTTCCCATGTTCAAATCTAGAATGTCTAGTGTACAAAAGAGGGAGCTGATTTATTCTGCGGGTGGTGGTTAGGGGGGTCGGAGGGCAGCACTACTGCCAAGGAGCAAAGCTGCAGAGAGATAGAATTCAGCTTTAGATAAAGACCCTTTCTGATAACAAGAAGATGGGTCCAACACCAAATGACTGAACCATTAGAGGCCAGGTGACTTCTTGGCAGTGGGATTGCAGAGAAGGTTCAAATGTTTGGGGATTATCCCGCCTCTTACTTTGTTCCATTAGCCCAGCAATCCAGAGGCTAATATTAAAGCCATTAGCAGGTCATTTTCTTGCCTTGAAACTCCCCTGCTCAGACCTTGCTGAGTCAGGGAGCACTTTTAATGGCTTCATTGATGTAGCCATTTCTGTGGTCTTTGGGGATCCTTGGATGAAGGCATGTACTTACCCACCGTCCAGATATATAACAAATTAATTATTTTAATTAGAGTCATATATGTTTATAGAAATCAGTTAGCTAAATTGTATTTGGCAGAAGATTCTTTATAGTCTCATGTAAGTAACTACTGCAATTTTGATGATCTTCAAAAGGAAGGGAAAGACCTGCTGGTCTTTAGTACTTATGGGTATGTCTGAAATCCTCAGCAACTCTGCAGCCATTCAGAGACTGAAGCAATGTAGAGGTCAGAAATTCTGCATCTTCTGGTGCTGTGGTTACTTAGGACTTCTGAATACTCTAGTGGTTTTAAATTTCAAGACAGAAACCAACAAATGTTATCTTGCCTGGCTCCGAGATCTAGCGGAGCCCTCCAATTGCATGGATGGAAGGAACTGCCAAAGTCGTCTTCTGGTCCGTGTACTCCATGGAAGGGCCCTCTACTCCACTGCAGTATCCCGTCCACTACACCCATGCACAGTTAGTTATCCAGCCTCTGCTTCAATACCCTCTGTGTCTGGGATCTTAATCATTCTTTTTTTTTTTTTTTTTTTTTTTTTTTGAGAGGTGAGAGGGACAGAGAGAGAAAAAGAGAATCAGTTTTGTTTATTATTTCATCTAGCCTTTGTTTCTCAGACACTTAGTTGTGTATGTAGTGCTGGGGTTTGAACCCAAGTCCTTGGGTTTGTGAGGCAAGCGCTCCAACCTCTGAGCCCCGCCCCTTAATAATTCTTGAGAAGGCCCATTCCACCTGTGGATCACAAGGAACACTCCAGAGGTCTTGATTTAACCTGGGCTAAAGGCTCACTCTCTGACATCTCCCATTAATCCTGGCTCTGCATCCCAGAACCATGTGGAATATGTGTTTTCCACACAGTAGCCTTTGGGGTGTTTGTGAACCGTGATCATGTAGGCTACCCCCAAGTTTGCCTAATAAACACTGATTCTTCAGTGAATCTTCATATAGCTTGGTTTTAAGTCTCCTTCCATGTTAGACTCCTGAAAGTGTGATACTCAGACAGAAGGCAGACCGAGTTAATATCCATATCTTAACATTGTTACCTAACTTGATTCTGTAGAAACATTGAGGCAATCAATATTTGAAACAATATCCTCTTAACTTTGCTAAATATTTATTCTGTCTTCTGTGATTAGTCCCTTTAGTGCCAGAAATCAAAATGTACATTTTTTATCCTTCTCCACGGAAGAGTATTTGCAAATCAGTAACAAGAAGGCAAACACTTCAGTAAGAAAACAAGGGAGGGGCTGGAATGGTGGCTCAGCGGTTTCGGCGCTTGCCTGGCAAGCACGAGGACCCAGGTTCAAATCCCAGCACCACGTACACAACTGAGTGTTGGAGCAACGAAGGCCATGTGAAAAACTCAATAAAGTTGTTTCTCTCTTTGTCTCTCTCACTGTCCCTCTCTCTTTAAAAAAAAAAAAAAGAAAAGAAAACAAGGGAAAAGAAGAAACAGAAATGTTACCAAAAATACATATAAATGGCAAGATTTTATAGAAAATGTTGAGATGTACTAGTAATCAGATAACTTCAAAGCAAAACTATAATGAGCCTTGATCTGGAAATATGTCTACAATATATTCATAGGTTTTAAAAAGTTAGACAACTCAGTATAACATGACACTTTTTTGTGTAAAAGGTATTTTAATATTTGTAATGCAGGCCACTATAAACATAGGGCAAAATTAACATGAATTCATACCAAATTGTTAACTGTGTTCTCCTCTGAAGGGATGGGTTGAATGCTTGAAATATAATTATTTTAATGTGATGAAATTATGTATATAAAACATATATGTAGGGGCTGGAGTGGTGGCTCAGAAGGTTGGAGTGCTTGCCTAGCATGTGCAAGGGTCAGGGTTCAAATCCTAGCACCACATTCACAACTAAGAGTCTGAGAAGAAAAGGCCAGATGGAAAAATAAATAAAATTGATTCTCTCTCTCTCTCTCTCTCTCTTCCTCTCTCTTAAAAAATAAATAGAAATAAAAATAAAAAACTTTTTCAAAACATATACATGCATACATTCATTTTTTTAAAGAGAAAAGGACAGAGAGAGAGAGAGAGAGAGAATCAATTTTATTTAGTTTTTTACGTGGACTTCATTGCTCTAGACTTTGTTGTGTATGTGGTGCTGGGGTTTGAACTTGGGTACTGGTGCATGCTGGGCAAGCACAGTAACCGCTGAGCCACTGCTCCAGTCCTATATATATATATATATATATTTTTTTTTTTTTAAGAGAGAGGGACAGTGAGAGAGAGAGAAAGAGAGAAACAATTTTTGTTTAGATTTTCATGTGACTTTTGTTGCTCCGAGACATCGTTGTACATGGTGCTGGGGTTTGAACTCACATATTCATGCATGCCAGGCAAGCGCCGTAACCACGAAGCCACAGCTCCAACCCTCCCATACGTATGTTTTAAACCAATAATTAGATGCTACTTTTCATACCATTAGCAATTTTTTAAAATTATAATATCCATTTTTATGAGAACATGAATACTTGCTTTTGTCCTTTATGTTTCTCAAAATATAAATATTCAAATTAGACCCTGCTTTCCATCCTATTGGCAAATATTCTTTAAACTGATAAGAGCAGACACAGCACTTTATCTTAGCCCAAAGGCTAGGAAGTGATGGCAATATGTTTTTTTTATTTATTCGACATAGTCTTACACATTGGAGGGAATTGTTACATATTCATGCATACATGGATATTGACATAGTGAGATAGTAAGCTAAGGCCAATCCTAGACCAGGATCTACCCCCCTTCATCCATTCCCTAAACTCATGTCTCCTCTGTAACCCCACCAAGCTATAATTTGAAATGAGCATATATATGTATAATAATTGCTGATATTTCTGAGTTTCTCTGCCTGCCTGTGTATAGTTAGGCTTCTAATGGGAGTTGAGTATTCCCAGTTGTACCGATAACCCCCTTGTCCCTCCCTCCCCTCTCTGCCTCCTTCTCTTCTCCCTCACCTTCATAGGTATGGTTCCCCCAGCTTATGGGAAATTTCCGCTATAGTGAGTTTATTACTTAAACTCAGCTACCATCCATCCTGTCATAGGTTTTACACTAGTTTCCACGTATGAGAGAAAACATTTGGCCCTTAAGTCTCTGTGTTTGGGATATTTCACTCAGGCAATATATTTTTTTTAAAGATAGAAGGACAGTGAGAGAGAGAGAGAGAGAGAAAGAGGGAGAATCGATTTTTATTGAGTTTTTCACATGGCTTTTGTTGCTCTGACCCTTAATTGTGACGTGGGTGCTGGGGTTTGAACCTGTGTACTCAAGCATGCTGGGCAGGCACCATAACCTCTGAGCCACCGCTCCAGCCCCAGGCAATATGTTTTAAAATGATAATATTCAATGTTTTATAAAGGCCTGTCCTGGAAAGAATGTGAATTGGTACCTTTTTTTTTGTACTGGGGATTGAATCCAGGTGCCCTTTACCACTGAGCTACATCCCTAGTCATTTTTTATATTTTATTTTGAGACAGGGTCCCACTAAGTTGCTCAGGGCCTGAGTTGCTGAGGCTGGCTTTGAACTTGTGATCCTCCTGCCTCAGCCTCCCAAGTTGCTGGGATTACACCATGGTGCCAGGCTACCGAATTGGTACTTTCTTGAAAGCAATTTGATAACATAAATCCAAATTTTTGAAAAAAAATATATCTTTACATCCAATAATTTCACTTATATATATTTTATCCTAAGAAAATACTTGGGAAGTGGCCATTTGCCATGAATAAAGATATTTGTTGTAAATCTTTTATAATAGTGAAAAATTGGAAGCAACATAAATTTCTGATGACAGATTTATTGAATAAATTATGATATGAGAGAAAATACTGTATAGCCATTTTAAATGATAGTGTAAATGCTTAAATATTAATATGGAATGATGTTTATGAAACTATAAGTGGGAAAAGTATAGTATCTTTTTTCTTCAGTGCTGGAAGCAAGCTCAGGGACTTGTACATGCTAGCCAAGTGCTCCACTGCTGAGCTATGCCCATCGCCCTCTCTGTATTTTAAAAAATTCTCATTGTCTAAATGCAGAAAAAGAATGAAAACTTAATAATTGGTAACTCTTGGATGTAGAATTATAGAGGATTGTTTTCATTACATTTTTTCTGTTTTTCTGTAGGTATATATTACTTTCATTTTACTAACATAAGTTAAAAGTAACTTTAAAAGTAAAAAAAAAAAACCAAAATAGCACCAAAGGCTTTTAGTAGAAATCAGTGGCCTTAACCTCTAGTTTTTTCCTAGTTTTAACCTAATTTTTTCTCTGATATTGTCATCCATATTTCTAAGAAATGTGCTTATATTCCTGTTTCCGAAGTTCATTAACTTAGGTCATCATCTAATCATTATGGTAGATAAAGATTTAGCTCTTATGCCTCTACACCAGTTTCCTTTTACCATATCCTCCCAATATCATTATATCATTTTTTTTGAGAAGTCACTTTTCAGTATCTGTTACTATGGAAATGTAAATAATATTCATGACTGAGGCCAGCAGTAAACTATGATTTTCTTTTCTTTCTTTGACCACTTTTTGTATTTCCTGGATTTCATAATTCCCTGTGGTTTTTATTTGCTCAGTCTTCCACGTACTTATTGCTAATTCTTCCCACGTCTTCCAACAGCCTCTCACATTTTCTACACAAACAAATCAGATAATCTATCTATTCCTCTTTCTGTTTCCTAAGACCTGGGTTTTCATGGACCAGTCTCTACAGGTTGCCCTTTAGGTCTTTCATGCAGATGTTCCTATTGTCCATCTCTTTAGAGTCATCTTGGTCATTCTGCCTCTTGTCTATATTTCAACCGCAATTTCCTGGATTTTGTTTGCTGTTTATTTCCTTGCTTGTTTGCAGAAACACATCCTGTAGTGTCATCTTGAGAAAGGGTGTAAGAGATGGTAAATTTTTTGAGATCTCAACATTTGAAAATGTCCTTACTCTAACTGATTGGTAATTTGCATACAGAATTCTAGATTGAAAGTATTTTCCTTCAGAAATTCAAAGGCATAACCTCAATGTCTTTCAGCTTCCACTTTTGTTACTAACTGTAATGACTTTTTTTTTTAAAGAGAGAGGGACAGTGAGGAAGACAGAAAGAATCAGTTTTATTTAGTTTTTCATATGGCTTTCATTGCTCTGACACTTTGTTGTGTACACTGTAGTACTGGGTTTGAACCTGCATCCCTGCACATGCGAGGCAAGTGCTATAACCGATGAGCCACTGTTCCAGCCCCTATAATGACATTTTTATTCTCAATTGTTTATGATCTTTCCCTCCCTCTGGAAGTTAATAAGTTATTTTTTGTTTGCAGTTTTTGAAATTTCATAATGTTTTTCCTTGGTGTGGGTATTTTTCTCATTTGGTATTCTGGGCAATTAGTAGATACTCTTAATCTAAAAACAGGATCTTAAGGGAAGTTTTATTGAATTATTGGAGAATTTTCTTACCTCTTTATTTCCTACTTCTAGAACTTCTATTACATGAATGTTGGAGTTTCTGTATTGATATTATACATTTGCTGTATGTTTTCTGTGTCTTTGACATTTACAATATTTAATTGGCTACATTTTTCAAAATTTTAATTCAATTTTAAAATTCCAGCTGTTTTTTTAGTTTGCAAGTATTCTTATTCTCTAATAGTTTACTTTAAAAAAAAAAGATTCTGCATGGCTATAACATCTTTCTGAGGAAGTATATCGTAGATTAAATTTTTGTGTGTCTTGCATTGCCTCTGTGACTTCCAAATGCTCCTATTTGTTTGCATCCATTTTTTTCATAATATAGGCTTTCCTTAAATACCCATTCATAGGTAACAATAATGCAGTAAAAACAAAGGATTGGAAGCTTTGTATAATGGGTCAGACTCATTGACAAGTGGGCTTCAACGTAGGGTGATTTAATAAGTTATCTCTTCACTTGGGGAATGCTGAAAAAGTGTCATTATCTGAAGGTCTTTCCTTTGGTACTGCTCCATTCTCCAGAGGTTTCTGTGATCTCTTGTTCAGGATATAAAGTCCTAGCTCCTCTGATCCTGGGAACTGTGCAAAGGAAGTCATTCAGGAGGAGGAGTTTTATTGAATCCTTCTATTTTCACTCCTGCACCTGCCCTTGTGCCTGGCCTCCCTGAGATAGTGCTTGAGCATAAAGAGAGAGATGTACTGAGTGTCAATGAAACACCCTTGAGCCACTGAGATGCAGAAAGCACTCTGGAGCAGCTGTAACTCCTGAGAGACATGGCCTTGGCCACAGCCTTGTAAACTGAGGGAAGTGTGCAAGCTCAGGGAAATCGGGTGCGAACATGTGAGGCTCCACCCTGGTTCCATCTCGGGCCTGGCCCCTAACTTCTGCCTCTCTGTAAGCACTGGCGCCCCAACCCAAGAGGGGCTTCCCACTCTCCAGATAGCCTGCATTCTTCCCTCACTGTGTGTCTACTTCCAATGCCTTTGTCTAGCTTGTGCTGAAATTCTTTTCCATCACGTATGCCAAGAGCCCTGCTGGTCCTGAGTGGAATTCCACCTTCCCCCAGGAACTCCTGGGACCCTCCTCCAGAGGCATCATCTTCTCCCCCACGATAGCCCCAATTCTCTTTTGTTTAATTTTCTCAGCAACTAAATCTCTTGTCTCCAGTAGAATGGGTGGGCAAGTGGGGCGTGCAGGGGACAACTGCTGCTTATAGAGACTCGTTTCCTTTTTATTATTCCGTTTTTCTCAGCCCTACGCCTCATTACTGCGTCCTCACCGACCTTCTGCCTGTAATTCCTGAGGCAATGGGGGAATCTGCTCGTTTTTCATCAGAGTGCACATAGGTTCCTATTTCCTTTGTTCTGAAAACTCGGTTACCTCTCTTGAAAACACTTTCTCCGTTCCAAACATCACGGATGTCTTTCATCTGTTGTCTTCTCGCCTCTATTCATTATCCTAGAGATTTATATGTTCTTTAGTCCTTTGCTGTGATATGTAGGACTTAGTAGGGAAGAGAGTAAAACATTATTTTAATTCACCTTGTCTAGCCGGAACTCCACTTGCTCTTATTATTTTATAGATTTGGTGAGGAGGTGATGCTGGGGGTTGAATCCAGGATCTTCCCCAAGCTAGGCAAGCACTCCACCATTCAGCTATATCCCCAACCCTTTTAATCTTATTTTGAGACAGGGTCTTACTTTAAGTTGTCCAAACTGGCCTCAAACTTTTGATCCTCCTGCCTTAGCCTCCTGAGTATCTAGGAATACAGGAGTGTGCGACCTTGCCCAGCTCATACGTTTTAAAACTCTGAGATGTCTAGAACTGAAGGTGGTTTTCAGCTCTCATGTCCCCATTGTGGAATAAAACTAGACTGATACATGCTTTGATCTAAATGGAATTTATTTTTGGTTTGCAGCCTATGTCCATGTTAATCTTTTTGTCCCTGAATTTGTATATGGCTTCCGTCAATACTGAATAGTGTAAAGTCTTCAGGTTTTCAAAGCGATTAGTTTGGGTGTCCTGTGTTCCATTTTATATGCCTTTATCCATCCTCCTTGCACCCATGGGATAGATCCCATAATTACATTCTTGATTGCTGCCACATATTTGCTAAATTTTTAAGAATACTTTTATCTACATAAAGGAAAGTGCATTTCTACCTCACTATACTGTTTGGTTTTTTTTTTTTCCAAAATTTATACCAGTGTTACACTGGCTCCTTAAAAAGAGTTTGGAAAGTTCCCTTCTTTTCTAGAACAGTTGAAATATCACTGGGGGAAAATTAAGCTGACTAAATGCAACATGGTTTCCTGGACTGGATCCTGGAACAAAAAAGGAATATCAGTGGAAAAACTGGTGATACTTGAATATAGTCTGTAGTTTGGTTAATAGTATTATGCTAATGTTAATTTGTTAATTTGGAATAAAGTACAGTGCTTATGTAAGCTGTTAACAGTAGGGAAAGCTGAATGAAGGGCATCTGGTAGCTCTCTGTATTATCTCTGCAACCTGTTTATACATCTAGAATTATTCCTAAATTGAGTTTATTTTTAATTTTTAATTTTTTTAAAACATCATATTATTAGATTTATTTAAGTTATGACTCAAGATACATTATCTTCTCTAGTGTTTGTTAGCTTTTTTATTATTTCAGCATGTTTTTATATATTGGAGGAATTCATTGCTACACATTCATATATACATACCTAATGACAAAGTAACTTGAGACCCAATCCTTATCTAGTATCTCCCCCCATTACCACTTCCCTCTCCCTTGTCTCCAATGTGATGCTCCCCTTACATATATAAATGTCCATATACATGTATATTAATTTTTGAATTTTCAAGTTTTAAATACCTGCATGAGTATTATTTGGCTTCTCTGGGGAGTCAAGTGTACCATACAGAATTAATAACCCCCCTTTTCCCTCCCTCTCTACTCTCCCTTTCTCCTCTCCCTGCCCTCTTTGCTCCACTTCTTAGCTAATAGTTTTCCCAGATTATGTGATACTTTGAATTTGTTGTATCTGGTGAATAAACTTGTGTAACTTTCGCTGTGCCCTTGGTTTTACTCTAGCTTGTGCAAATAAGAAAACTTTCAACCCTTAAGTCTTTGGGTTTGGCTTATTTCACTCAGCATGATTTTTTCCCATTTCCATCCATTTACCTGCAAAAGCCATGATATTGTTCTTTCTAATAGCTGAGTAGAACTCCATTGTATATATATATATACACCAGTTTTTGGATCCATTCATCCAGGGAGTGGCATCTGGGTTGATTCCATAATTTAGTTATTGTAAATTGAGCTGCTATGAACATTGCTGTAGCTGTTTACTTTTATTTTATTTTTTTAAAGAGAGAGGGACAGTGAGAGAGAGAGAGAGGGAATCAATTTTATTTAATTTTTCATGTGGCTTTAGTTGCTCTGACACTTCATTGTGTACTTAGTGCTGGAGTTTGAACCCACGTCCTCATGCATGCCAGGCAAGCTCTGTAACCACTGAACCACCACTCCTGCACCAAGATTTTATTCAAAACAAAACAAAAATCACTCTGGTGACCTTAATCTTATAGATATGTAGGAATTCACCTTTGAGCCAGTGTCTGGCTATTTTTTGGTGATGGGAGGGGTGAAGCTCTTTAACAAATTTCTCTTCTATGACAATTGTCTTTTAGCTTTTCTGTGTCCTCCAGTGTCATCTTAGATTATTTATATTTTCCTTTGGAAACTATCCATGTCATCAAAGTTTTCAAGTACATTTGTGCAGTATTAAGCAGCATAATATCTTATAATTCTATTTTATTTGTTCTGTATCTATGTTTATTTCCCAATGTCGTATCTTATTTTGTTTGAGTATTTCTTGAGTTATGGAATTAATTTGATAAGTTGAGATCAATATTTTAAAAGGTGAAATACACTATAATATAAAAATCAATATATATTGATTTGTGGGAAAATATGTATATATATCCCCCTTGGAAACCTGAGACTATCTATCAAATCACAACTGCATATAACTTTTGACCTAGCAATTTAATATTTGGGAACCTATCCAGGTATATAATTTCATACATGCAGAACTGATATACATACCACATAACTCATTATAGTATTATTTATAATAGGGAAAGATTGGCAATAACCCAAAAGTCTACCAACAGAGGATTCCTTTTTAAATTACATTCATGCAATGGAATACTCAGTAGTTGTCAAAAGAAAGAAGAAGGATTCCATGTTCTGATGTGGAAAGATATCAACGATATATGTTCCAAGAAGAAAAAAAAGCAAAATACAGAAAAAGTGTGGTGTACCACCCTCTGTGTTAAGGAAACACAAAGATCTGTATTTATGTTTTTACTTGCATGGACATAAAGAAACTCTGGAAGAACAAATAGCATGGGGACAGTATGGGCATGGGAGCTGGGTGGATAGCAAGTCAAGACAACAGGAAAAGCTTTTTTCATTGTGAAAAGAACACTTAACACAAGATCTACCCTCTTCATAAAGATTCAAGTGGACAACACAGTAACTGCATATCTTTTTTATAGGCTGGTATTGAATTATGTAAGTGAACTACCTATTCATATATTAAATATAAAATATTGAGCAAAAGAAGTGACCCTCAGAAGGATATTCCCAGTGTGATTGAGAAGGCTTAAAGATACCTGCAGTTCCTGATGCAGGCAAAACTGAACTCTGCTGTCTAGGGATGCACACATAGTGGTGGGGCGAGGACAGTGTCACCCAGTAAGGTGTATTTCTTACTGTGGGTCACGGTCACAGAGTTCAAGAAGGCTTATCTATTATACCTTCTCATCCTAGTGAGTGAGATACAGAGCCACTCTGTTTACCACAAGGCTGGCTTCATCAGGGCAGAGGTTGCTGAAGAGTTTCCTCTGCAGGCATTGAGCTTTATGTTGATTTCAGATGAAGGAGAACACTAGCTGCTTGCTCAGCCATGTCTTCCAATGGGCAAACACAGGAAGTATCATACTGATTTGACAGAACCCTCCTTACAGTATTTTGGTTAGCCTCTTAAGAACACTGCTCATCTTTTTAGGTAAATGGAAGAACTGGAGACCAGCTTATTCCAGACTCGGAAAGCACACAGAATAGAACAAATGGTGGCAAGATGGCTTCGGCGCTCCCGGGACAGCTCAGCCCGGTAAGGCTCCCGGGCTAGCAGATATTTCTACCTGTCAAGGTTTGGTGTCCCCCAGGGGAAGGAGGTTTTGCCAGTCCCGGCAGCACCTGGGGATCACAGTCTCTGTCTTGCTTTGTTCTTATACCATATGGTGGAATAAGTATAAACAGGTCAGCTACTTGACTGGGGTGCATTTCCCTGTACCCCAGCCTCAACATGTACCCACATGCACACAGTCACACTCACCCCCTACTCACACATACTTTTACAGAAACAGACAGACATAAGCAGACATAGTTACACAAATGCTTGTGCATACCCAAACATGGGCATTTGCTCTTCCTGGAACACATGTTCTCCTCCCTCCCTCTCTCTCTCTCTCTCTCACACACACACACACACCTTGTCCTGGTATTTGAGATGTGAGCCAAGCAACCTGCTGTTTATATTCTTTCCCTATCTTTGTTTCCCGCAGCTGTTCCTTCCTTGTAGTCCCTATTTCATTCTAAACAAAATAAAAAGAAATCAAGTACAGATCTGATTTGACTGCTACAAGAGAACTTTAAAATATGTTGTTTCAAAGCGTTCATTTTCCATCTCAGATTCCCCACTTGGCCCTGCCATGGAGATGAAATATCACGTGTCGGGTGTTTCTGAGACACATTCTTCCAAAGGAAATGGAAACAGCTGTTCCGCTGCCCAGTAATAAGCTTCGCTCAGGGCTGCGTTGATCCTCACACACTGAGCTGAGATAAGGCTGGTAGAATTAGCACCATTATACCGATAAGCACCTGAGGCTCGGAGAGTGACTTCCATAGGACCATCCCACCCCTGTTCAGAAACTTTGGCGTGTCCCTGTTTCTTATAGAATGAAGTTTAAACACTTTTTGGTTTAACATTTCTGGTTTCTCCATGGTCGACCCACAGCCCTTTAAGCTGTTTATGCTACCTCTCTCCATTCATATCATGCTTCATTCATATTACGCCTAAATGAGCTACTCGCCCCTCCTCTCCTACAACCACTCTTTCTTCCCTGCTCCCCTTTGGACCAGGGCTCCTATGCTGGTTCCCTTCCTCCCATCTGCATATGTCCAGAACCCACCCATGGTTTTAGGCCTGCGTGAAGTTCTGGGTCTTCCATGAAGTGTTACCCAGTCCACACTCAGAATGAATCCTCCTGTGGGGCCCCATGGTGTTTGAAGTGTAGCCATGGCATTGTGCTCCTCCCGGTGTGTGCAACTTATTTGAGCACATTTATTTTCTTTCTTCTATCCTTCTATGAGGTCAGGGAAAGTATTAGCCTCATCTCTATAGCCCAGAAGTGACTGAGTTGCAGGAGCATTACTGGTGGTCAGGTAATGCTCTGTGAATAATGGAAAAGTACAAAACGCCTTGTTTCCCAGGATTCTGCAAAACCTAGTCCTGTGAGATGCTGCTCCGCTAAAGACTTCTGTGATCAGATATATTTGGGGAGTGATGTCGCCAAGATCCTATCTAATCACATACCTTGTTGATTCATTGTGCATATTGGGCAGATATATCAATTAAGGCTCTAAAAAGTCCTGCAGAAAAGAGCCCTGTTCAGTTGGATGTTGCCTAATTATTTGACCTTGGAACCCTTTAAAACCTTGCCTTTCTCACAGGATATACATGAGAAATAATATTAACTTCTAGCAAGCTTTTCCCCACCACATTCTCTTTGAGACATATTTCACATACCATAAAATTCATCCAAAGTATGCAACTCAGTGATTTTTAGTATATGTTTGTGGATTGTACAGTTAGCACCGCAGTCTAATTTTAGAATATTTTTAATACTCCAAAAAGAAACACCATACCCACTATAAGTCATTTCCCATTTATTCCTCACCTAGTCCCAGGTAACCTCTAATCTGCTTTCTTCCTCTCTGTATTTGCTTATTCTGGATATTTCACATAAATGAAATCTTAAAATAAGGAGGTCACATGGGACTGATTTCTTTCACTAGTATGTTGTATTCAAGATTCATCCATGATATAGCAAGGCTATAATATGATGTTTCATTCCTTTTTATTGTCAAATAGTAGTCCATTATGGAATATTTGCTTTGTTCATTCTTCAGTTGTATAACATAAACATTTGGGTTGCTATAAAACTATATATAGAGAGGGGGAGACAGAGAGCATATATACATATATCATATACACACACTCATTCATACATACACTATGTGTTTATATGATAGAAACATTTTGGGTTGGAGGGTTTTGTGGGGGGGGGGAATTGAACCCAGGGGCTCTTAACCACTGAACCATAGCCCCAGCCCTTTTCATTTTTTATTTTGACACAGTCTCTCTACGTTACCTAGGGATGGGTCATGTAGTAACTCTGTTTAGCCTTTAGAAGACTGTTTTCTAAACCAGCTGCACAATTTCACTTTTCTGCCAGCAGTGTATGAGGGTCCACATCTTTGCAAACACTTGCTATTATCTATCTTTTTTATTGTAGCCATCCTAGTGGGGTGTATTTCCCTGTACCCCAGCCTCAACACGTATCCACATGCACACAGTCACACTCATCCCGAGTGGTATTTCATGGTTTAGATCTGCTTTTCCCTGATGGCTAATAACATTGAACATCTTTGTACATGTCTAGGGAGTTTTCATTCTACATTCTTGAGGAAGAGAAGAAAAAGAGGGGCTCCTATCAGCCCCCATGGAAGACAGCATTTTTGTACCTGTGTCTCCAGGATCACATGTAGCATTGTTTAAATTGTTTTTCATCTCTGGTTCTGTAACCTTTGTGTAGGCTGGGTTGTTGGTATCCTCAGATTACCATGATCAAGAATTGAAAAATACTAAGTTTGGCGTAAGCACTTAATTTCACATCGTGTAAAAGGTACCATCTCCCACCCAGTTGCTTACTCTCGAAACCGGGGAGAATCATCCTGAATACCCGCATCTGGCCCATCAGCAGCTCCTGTTGATTTGCCTTCAAACATATCTCAGATCTCTCTCTGTCCCTGGGCGCACTGCCATCATCCTTTATTCTTTTCCTGTCCCAGCTAATTCTCCACTCTGTAGCCTTTTGAAAATGCAAACGGGTCTTGTCTCTTGAGCTAGCCCCCACCCCCGCCCCACCCCACCGCATTCAGTGGTTGACCTGTGCCCAGCTCTCCAACCTCACCTTGGTTAGCATCCTCCACTGCTCTGCTGCCTTCACATCCTGCAGCTCTGCAAGCTCTTTCCGTTTTACTTACTGCTCAGTTGGCCTAGAAACTTCTTTTTTCCCCTCCTTATGACAGCTCCTTACTCTTCAGGTTCAATTTAAACATCACCTTCTTTAAGAGGCCTTTCCTGACCATCTGAGGCACAGCGGGTTCATCCTGTTCCCTCCACTCACCACACTTGCTAATAACATCGGCATTTGCTAATTCATTGTTACCTCCCCCACCTGTTTATTGTGTGACCCTTCTCCGATGACCCTCCTGTCATATACGAGACCAGGAACCCATTCTACCCCGTTCTACAAAGTATCCTCAGTCCTGGCAGAATTCCTACTGTGTAAAAAATGTTCAAAAAATCTTTATTGATAAAGGGCTTTCACAAGGGAACTGTATCATTGATTTAATATATTGGAAATTTCCATCTTTCCTCCTTCCAAGAGGAATTTTTGATGGCTTACTAGTTTTTTGCTTTTTTTTTTTTTTTTATACTGGGGATTGAACCACCCAAGGGAACTTAACCATTGAGCCATAACCCCAGCCCTTTTTGTTTTTTTATTTGAGGCAGGGCCTCACTAAGTTGCTGAGTCTGACTTTGAATTTGTGATCCTCCTGCCTCAGCCTTCAGAGCCACGGGGATTATAGGCATGAGCCACTGTGCCAACAATTTTAAGACATGTAGGAAAAATTGAAGAAGAAATAGAAATGCTATAAATAGATTTCAAACCAATTAGAGGTAGGATTTAGCATTTTAATTCTAACATTAGCTCTGAGTCTCCAGGTGCTGAGGCCAGCAATGAAGGAAGTACGTGGACATGTTTTCTATGGCCCAGAAAAAGGAAGCACATGTATCTTCATTCATATCATTTTGTATGCATGTTATTATTTTTCCCAGATTTTAAGAAAATTCTAGCCTTGTACTCTCACTTTACTTGTAATTGGTATGTTTTTGCCACAAAATTTAAACTGTACCCCTGGCTCTAAGTGAATTGTCTAGGAGTAAATGAGTCAAACAACAATAATGCAATACTAACTGCTTTTTTTTTACTTCTGGTATTAGGTATTGACCAGGCACTCGTACATGCTAGGCAAGTACTCTGCCACTGAGCTACCCCCAATTCTGCAAACTGTTTAGCAAAAGCTATAACTCAGGGAAATGACACCATAAACAAATTAATTTTTAACCATTTTTCTTTCAATTAAATTGTCATCATCTTTATAGTTTTTTTAAAGAGAGAGGGACAGTGAGAGAGAAAGAGAGAAAGAGAGAATCAATCTTTTTATTTTAATTTTTCATGTGGTTTTCATTGCTCTGATACTTCGTTGTGTACGTGGTGCTGGGGTTCAAACTCACGTCCTCTCGAATGCCGGGCAAGTGCGGTAACCGCTGAGCTACTGCTCCAGCCCCAATTGTACAGGTTTATATGACTGTAGAAGTGATAAAATGGGGCCGGGGAGTATAGTTCGGTGATAGAGCACTTACCTAGCATATGCAAGCCATGGATTCAATCCCAGCACCAAGAAAGAAAGAAAAGGAAGGAGGGAGGAGAGGAGGGAAAGGAAGGAAAGAAAAAGGACTTAAATTATAGTATACCTTTCCACTTAATCATGTCAGCTTTTTCCTATGAAAGTTTCCATTCTTATATATAGTTTTAAATGGTGTTCTTGTTCTTAATGATTTCATTGTTTACCCCTAAGTTTACAAAAATCTTAGCCCAATAAAACTTTAATTTTGAATCCTTTTTATAATAGTTCAAAGCATTTTATATTTAAATCTTTGATTTTGAGTTTTAGTAAATGCTAGGAAATGAATGTCTAACTTGATTTTTCTGAGAGAATAAGTAGTTGTTTGCCTCACTATTCACTGTGAGTGATCTTTCCTTTCCCAAAGGACTTATTCTTCCCCAACCCCTCCTTTATTGTATTATAAAGTTCCTGTATCAGAGTGGGAGATTGCATCCGTTTCTGGGCTATTCTGTTCCATTGCTATCACTACCTATTTTTTTTAAGAGAGAAAGAGAGAGAGAGAAAGAATAAGTTTTTATTTAGTTTTTCATGTGGCTTTTGTTGCTTGAACACTTGGATGTGTACGTGATGCTGGGGTTTGAAACATGTCCTCGTGCATGCCAGGTAAGCGACGTAACTGCTGAGCCACTAGGTAGTTAGTTACTCCAGCCCCGTAACTACCTATTTTTAACAAAGCTGTATTAAAATTATTTATACTAGCATAGTATTGTACATCTTATTATCTGTTAAAGTAGGCTTTTATTTCTCATTCTCAGTGTTTTTACTCCTATCCATGAATTCTGCCATTTGAACTTTAGAATAATTTTATTCCATTATTAAAGCAATTAAGCATGAGATCCACTGAGTTCTCTTATGCTTAATCTAGAAATGTTGGAACTATGGAATGAGATCTAAAGAAGCATAAAGAACTTACTGCAACTTCGTGCCACTTTCACTATTTATTGCTTTTATTTTTAGAGGTTGAAAAGATTTCCTTCAACATAACTTGAATCTTTTTTTAAGAGAGAAGGGGAGAGATGGAGAGAGAAAAGAATCAACTTTATTTATTTTCTCATCTGGCCTCTTTTTCTGACACTTAATTGTGTATGTGGTGCTAGTGTTTGAACCCAGGTCCTTGCGCATGCCAGCAAGTAGAGTAGCTGCTGAGCCACTGCTCCAGCTCCTAGCTTGAAACTTAGTACTAATGATGACACATGCGTGTGTCTGAACACATGTGGGAACAAGGCACATACACATACATGTGTGTGTACACCCACACACAGACACACATATATACGTACACACATGTGATAGCATCTTGCATTAGAAGCTCTTGCTGCTGACTTTATATGCTTTCCCAATTTACTTGTTCATTATAACTATAAATAGCCAGTTTACTAATTATAGGGCTATCTTTGATCTTTCCATTATTCCTGGTGGTAAGGCAAGCCCCTTTCGGGTACCAATTTTTTATTACTGCTTGACCTATGGGCAAAAGTGGAAACATTTGAGAAGAACAGTCTGGAAGCTTCCTGAACTATATCCACAAAGTTCCATGGTTTCCCAAATCCTATTTTTAAAGTAGTAATGGAAGAACTTCTCTTTCTCCAAACTGTAAGAGCATTGTACTCACAATATCTACATTGAATGGTCCCCTAGAAATTGTCACAACCATAAGCATATTCCTCTGATTGTGATCATATGCTAAGTTTTTTCCAGTATAGACTCAGCCTGCCTCTCTTTCAGCTTTCTTTGAATAGACTTTAAATTACAAAATCAAGTTTAGGTCAGATTTGGCTTTCAAAACCACTCAAGCTGAACATAATGAAGTGTTTAAACATAGATTCAAAATAGTTTCTCCACATCCTGCTGGAACATGAAGGTGAATTCTTTGTTGTTACAGGATAGAGGTAAAATATATTTTCCAATGTATCAGAGAGCAGATAAAAAGACAGAGAAGATTGGAAACAGAATCTGTTTCCATCTGGTAGTTTTTTTTTTCCTCAGTGTTATTGATCCGCTCAATATGAACTTATCATCCATAAAATTTCAAATTAGCCTGCACAAGACTGTTTTCATGATAAATTTAACGTGGGTTTTTTTTCTGGTTCTACCTTGGGGTAAATCTGGTTATCTGACATGAATTTCATTAGTGTGAAGATGAGTCTTAGCTCGTTCAGAGTGCGATCAACAGAAAAGACCTCAAATTTATGGTTTGAAATCATTACCAAGGCAGCAGACATATGTTTTTGGATCAGTGCTTCGTTTGATATTTATAAGATGCTTCAGAGGAGGAAATTTTGTTGCAGAAATCATTTCCTTCAGCTTACTGTCAAATATTAAATGTTCCCTGTGAGAGAGGCCACAGTTTGGTCATGTACTTAGGTAATCCCTTTCCAAACAAAAGCTAGAACATGGCCTTTGGGGAAAATGTCAAATCCAGACTTTGAGCCAAAGCCACTGACACTATCCAGGGATTAGTCGACACAGCAGGGCCTCATTTGTCCACCGTTGTTGAAGAATTACCCGCTTCCAAATGGAAAGTGTCAGATAACGGAAGCCCACCCATTTGGAAAGCATCAAAATGAATTCTTTTGAAACCCTGTGGTAAGGTTTGTTCTTTCTTTTGTTCTGCAGACAATTATTAAGCCTTACTCTATGGCTAGCATTGAATTCAGCACATAGAATAAGAAATATTCAGTTCTTGCTATGCAAATTACACTATAGAGAGGACCAGAGTCTTTGCATTGGTTGTTATAAATATGGTGTGTGTGTTTAAAAAGAGATTTATGGTTTATTGGGCATATTCAGCAGGAGATATTTCCACCTACTCAGGAATCTGAGAAGGAGTGGGGCAGGTAGAGTACATGGTTAGGCTTGCTGGAGAAAGACAGCAAGAGAAAGAATGTGTGCTTGCACTCAGAGGGAAAAGTTTGTCCAAAGGCCTTTGTGTCTGAGGAACTTGAAAGGGACTGTTTGGTTGGAACAGAAGTACCAAAGGGAATGACAGGCTTGGTCTTGGAGACTGGAGTGATGGGCAGAGGCCATATTCAGGAGTCTGAATTAGGCCATAAAGTCAGGGGCAACATGAACAAGTTTTATCTATAAAATACATCTGGCTGCTGAATGGAGAATCATTCAGGAAAGAGAAGAATAAAAAGCAGAAGACCCATCAGGAGCAGAAATCTTTCTGTAGGACTGGTGGCAGGCCCCTGAAACAGAATGGTGGAGGTGGAGATGGAAATAAATGGACATCTTTCGAGATCTTTTGGTGTTGGGACTGATGGGATATTAGGGATGAGAGCAAGAGCTGATCCGGCATGACTCCCAGGAATCTGGCTTGAGCAACTGGCTTCATCCTCATGGTACCATTTACTGAGCTCTGAGAAGATGAGTAGTTAGGACAGTAGTCATAGGGCTGAGAAATACATAAAAATTAAGCAAACATAAAGGAAAATGACAAGCAATGAAGTCTGCAACTTATATTCAAATAGCTGTTCATTGTGGTTTTATACACATTTTCACTTTTTGCTTAAATTACAGGAGAGATACAACTATATTAGGGATACCTTGCTGTATGTGCATAGAATTTTGTTATTTGTCCAATAAGCACTGATACTTCCTGGGATCAGAGATCTTTACTTGAAGTGGATAAAATGTGTTTCCTGTTTCCAAGAAATACAGCATAATTAAGGATAATTATATTTGGGATCTGATAACTTTAAATAAGGTTTGGGTCGCTCTGGGCCACAAGAGAAGATCAGGGCTCTAAGATGAGAGAAATTATCTCTAGCTAGGAAAACAGAGAAGGAAGAGGTGGCATTTGGGCTGGACTTTGACTTGGCTAGTGTAATCAAGGAACTGCATATTTAATTTTAATTAATTTAAATTTGAAGAGTAGATAATTCAATTATGGAAAGCTTTTAAGTATGTGTTGGAACAAGTTGAACATGAAATTTTACTTTTCAGCTGTAAATTTTGTGAGACCTAAGTATTTTTGATGAAAATAGAATCCAAATGATATGCATTATAAATATAAGCTGCATAGTGAATCTTTTTTTTTTTCAGGGCTGAGGATCGAACTTGGGGCCTTGCGTGTGCTAGGCAAGTGCTCTGCCACTGAGCTAAATCCCCAACCCCTGCATAGTGAATCTTGAAGCGATAATATGAAAAATGAGCAAAGTATCAATAATTTTTGTATTAATTACATGTTAAAATAGTAGTATTTAGATATATTGGGTTAAATTGAAATATATTAGCAAAATTAATTCACTTTCCTTGTTTTCCTTTTATCACATGGCTGCTAGAAAATTTAAATTTTCACATAAGGTTTGCTTTGTATTTCATTTGGGCAGCTGTGCCCTAAAAGTTGTATGACAGTGCCTATTGAAGAGAGTAGCCCCAATTTGAAACCTTCCTCACAGGTTTCAAACCAAGTTAAAAACTGTCAAAGCAAGATTCATTCTTCTTATCTATATATTAAATATTGATAATGATCACACCTACCTCGTGTGCTTGTTGAGAGGGTAGAGTGAGATGTATAAGAAAACCAGCTAGGTTAAGATTATTCCCCAATAAATAGTTGTGCTCATGTTATTATTACTACTGGTGTTGTTACCACTACTATTTCTGTCAGTTTCTCAAGTTTAGTTTTCAGTCTAGAAGAATTTTTTAATCCATATTGTATGAAATCTGTATTTTAACTTAGGGCTTTTATTTTTCAATATTTAGTGTTTGCAACTGGGAACCCAGTATAACTTTTACCCAATTACTTGTATCTTCTTTTATTACTTCAGGGAAAGTTATATTATTCTCCTTAAATAAATCTCCCTTACCCTGCATTAAATTAATATACACCACTAATTTTATTACTTGGATCCTTTCATAGCATTTTCTAGCGGTTGAACCTCAACTCATTAAGAATGCCTGGCGCCTGATGTGCATTCAGCTAATCTGTTTTTAATGAGTTGCTGGATGCTTTTGCTTTGGTTTTATTTTATGCGGTACTGGGGATTGAACCCAGGGCTGGCCTCATGCTAGGCAGGAGTTATGCCAGTGGACTATATATATCCCCAGCCCCTGTTGAATGCTTTTTTTTGGCTGAGTTTTTGTCCTGCAACTCTATATCCTTACTTTGTGGCACTAGAAAGTATTTTTGCTCATCATTTTCTAGGTATATTGTCACCATTCACTTAAAAAAAAGGGTGATAACTTTTCCATTTTCTATGCTTATTGTTATTATTACCATTTTCCCTTCCCTGATTAATAGTGTAAGCATTTCTCCTGCCACATTAAATAGGAGCAGTGTTTGGGGTATCCTTTTCCTGTTTTCTAAAAGAAGGCAAGTGTTGATTTTTGGTTTTTAGTATACAATGTATTAATTATTATATTTAGAATGGTCCTTTTATGCTTTTTCCCCTCAAGAGGCAGGGTCTATGTTGCTCAGTCTTGGCCTCAAATTCTTAGGTTCAGCTAGCACACTGCTGGTGAGACTGCAAACTTGTACAGCCACTCTGGAAAGCAGCAGGGAGGCTCCTCAAAAAACTAGGGATGGAATCACCTTACGGCCCAGCTATCCCACTCCTGGGTATTTCACCAAAAGAGCTAGAATTGGCATACTACAGAGACACAGCAACATCAATGTTTATAGCAGCTCAATTCACAATAGCTAAATGGTGGAACCAACCCAGATGCCCCTTGATGAATGAGTGGATTCAAAAACTGTGGTGTGTGTGTGTGTGTGTATGTATATATATAGATATATATATACATACATACATACATACACAATGGAGTTCTACTCTGTTATTAGAGAAAACCACATTATGCCTTTTGTAGCCAAATGGATGGAAATGGAAAAAATTATGCTGAGTGAAATATACCAAACTCAGAGACTTAAGGGCCAAATGTTTTCTCTCCTATGTGGAAGCTAGTGTAAAACCTGACAGGATGATAGTCTGCTGAGTTTAAGTAATAAACTCACCATAGTTGAAACTCCACATAAGCTGGGTGAACCGTACCTAGGCAGGTGAGGGGAGAAGGGAGGGAGGCAGAAAAGGGAGGGAGGGACTAGGGAGGTTATCCATGCAATAGGGAATACTCAACTCCCGTTAGAAGCCTAGCTATACGCAGGCAGGCAGAGGACCTCAGAAATGTTGACATTTATTACACATGTATATGTTCATTTCAAACTATAGTATGGTGGGATTACAGAGGAGACATGAGTTTGGGGAATGGATGAAGGGGGCGTAGATCCTGGACTAGGATTGGCCTTAGCTTACTATCTCACTATGTCAATATCCGTGTATGCATGGATATGTACCAACAATTCCCTCCAATATGTAAGTCTATGTCAAACTAATTAAAAAAAATTCTTGGGTACAAACAATCCACCAGTCCTGACCTCCTGAGTCCCCAGGTCTATAGGTGCACACCACTGTGCTTGGCAGCTTGTTTCATAGCTTTAAAGCTTTTGTTTTTAAATCAGAAAGACCTATGGGCTTTCCTCAGTGTCAAGTTTCAATTTTTTATGTTTCCCACATGGTAGGTCTCTCTGCTGACCCTTCTCAGTATTACCCATGTGCTTGCCTAGAAGAAATCCCCTCTCGGCTTCTCTAAGCTGGGTGGCTCACGTATCTATTTGGACAGAGCCTAACTCTGCTTACTCACATGAGGGGCTCCTCAGTGGATGATGCATGGTGTGCAGGAGGCTTTACGCTGGACTAGTTGTGTGCATTTTCATCCTTGAAACTGTCTTTCATGTTTCCTGATTCTTGCTGAAATTCAAGATCGTTATAAATGACAGAGGGGAGATTTTCCAATAAGTGAGGTCCTGTTGCGTTAGGCACAGTTCCTGACAGTGTTTGGTAAATGGATGAGAATAAATGAGAGACCTTAACTGCAGAACCCTGAGGAAGCCTTGACTGCTCCACGTTTCTGTTGTTTATATTGACAATAAACACCTCATCCCATCGCCATTTGACCTTCCTCAGAAAGAAGCACTGACTGCTTTTAGAAGGAAAAAAAATCATTTGCCATAAATGAAAAATAACTTGTGACTCACTTTGTAAGTTAAAATAAAATACTTTCAAGTTAGTTACCTACATTTAAACATAGAGAGAATATACATGTTTGTAGAGATTACCATAAAGACAGTCCTTGCTATCTAGAATATTGGAATCTTGACAAAGTTTGAAAAGAAGTGAAATTTACCAAAAAGCAACACACACACACACACACACACACACGCATACACACAAGTCTAAAAATCACCAAGAAAAAATCCATCTATAAAATTAGCCATCATCAAATATTCAAACCAAGTAACTCCTTGTTCCTGTCCACCATCCCTGTTTTTCTTCTCCTGTTCCTCTACTCAAGCAGTGTGTCCTGCTTGGAATGACTCTCTGTTCATCTACCCATCCATTTATTGAATCTCTCTGCAGCATATCAAATGTGAGTTCCAGGACTGTGCTATGTAGATATATTCTAGACCTTGAGAGATGTGTCCTAAATCCTCTCTTTTCCAAGTAACAAATGCTTCCCTGATTTCCTATCCTCTGCCCTGAAAAATAGAAATTGCTTTCTGTCTTCTCTGAGTGCCCACAGCACCTCACAACCTGTTTTTAAAGCATGATGCTAAGGCTGGGCACAGTGGTGCACACCTGTAACCCTAGCAATTTGGGAGGCCAAGACTAGAGGATTTCCAGATGGAGGCCAGCTTCAGCAACTTAGCAAGACTCTGTTTGATAGTAAATAAAAAGGGCTGGGAATGTTGCTTAGTGGTAAAGTGCACCTGGCTTCAGTCCCCAGTACCAAGCAAACAAACAAACAAACAAGAAAACCCCACAGTGTTAAGTTCTTCATGGTTTTATAATTAGCGGTGTTGGTGCCTTATCCCTCTCAAGAGGAGAGCCAACGTCTGCTTAGCTCTGCATCTTTCTCCATCATGCCTGCAGTTGACCCAGTTTGTGGTCACCAATTGGAATCTTCCCTTTCTCTGTTTTACACACTCCTTCTCTCCCAGGGCTAAAGTTGTCACGGCTGATGGGCCTCCCGGGAATCCAACCCAGGCTCTCACCCCTGTGAGACACACAGTAAAGATCGATAGAGATGCCTTCCTCCAGGACTATGGATTTCACATTTCTGAGAGCCTTCCTCTCACAGTGGTGGCCGTTGCAGCAGGTAGGAGTTGACTGGAAAGGAGTTTGGCTTCTTGGGGGAACATAGCCCTAATTCTCCTCCCATCAATCTATCCTATAACAAAAAGGCTTTAATACTACCTCAAGAAGTTAGAAAATTCTGACCTTATTCTGTCTTGGGCTCCATACCTTTCTTTGGTACTAGGAGGAAGGGAGCCCCAAGAGCTCTTGCTGCTCTGAACCCCAGATCCCCAAAAGCCTCTGTCCTCCCAGGACTACCTAGCCAGTCTCGGGGGCTAGATAAGCTTGCCCTCCTCTTTGAACCCTGCATGTTCCTAGCTGGCAAGTTTCTGGGCAGACAATAATAGAAACTATTGATTTGTTTTCACTGGAGTCTTTGTGATATATAGGCTGTACCAGAGTGGAGAGGGGCAGACTGGGAAAACCAAGTGTTTGTTTTCATATGTGAGCTACGTAGTGATGTTAAATCTGGGACTAGTTAAAATATATTAATTTCAATTTATATACACACGCGCACACAGAGGAACAATAATGTTCTCCAGAGAAGAATATAATAGATTCACAAACCAGCTTGTTGCTTTTGGAAGATTTCTTAACATCCCTTGAAGTTGATGGATGATAGTTACATTATCTGTGGTCTATAAAGAGGAACACTAAGATCCACATGAGCCAGTGCCCAAGGGACTCAGGCTGCCATACAGCAATGCCTCTGTGACACAAGGGTCTGGGCACTCCTGGCCTGAGTGCTAATGACTTATTTTCTGTCTAACAGGAGGCTCTGCTCAAGGAAAGCTTTTCCCTGGTGATCAGATCCTCCAAATGAACAACGAGAGCGCTGAAGACCTTTCCTGTGAACGAGCAGTCAATATTCTCAGGTACCAGATTTACTCCCATCATTCAGAGCTGCACAGATGATCACAGAGCAACGATGATCTCATGGTTTTAGAAAGCTCCATTTTCCCTTAAAAAGACAAGTACAGGGGCTGGAGAGGTGGCTCAGTGGGAGAGCACTTGCCTGTTGTGTGCAAGGACCCAGGTTCAAAGCTCAGCACCACATACATAACTAAGTGTTGGAAAAACTAAAACCCAGAAAAAATAAATAAAATTGACTGTTTCTTTCTCTCAGTCTTTAAAATAAACAAACAAAAACCACAGCAGCAACAGAAGAACAGCTTCATTTTAGGTTCCAGCTCTGTCTGGTGAGATGACTTCTTGGTGGGAGCTGTAACTCTGTGCTCTCACCAGCCTGTGGAAGAACTTGACTGTCACAGAATGCTTATTTGTCAAACCCCTCCTGTGCCCAAGATGCTGTGCTAGGCACTGTGTACTAATGAATACTACCCAGGCCCTCTCCTCTGAGGATTGATGGGCTTGTTGTAACATAACATATGCCAGAGACTGAGCTGAATGATCCCAGATCTGTTTGTTCTTAGCCATTTGGATATCTCTTAAATGTTCTTGCAGGTACAGCCTGGTTGGCATATATGTATCCCACTGATATAGCACTTGCAACCATGTCCTTGGTGCCATTGTGATGTGTGTAAATACCTCCCTTTCCACCTACTCCATGGTTATTGAGACCAGGGCAGGCACATAATAGGTGCTCAGCTGAAACAGTGAATGTGGTTAGCACTTGGAACTGGTGACCCTGGTGGAAGGAGGAATGTCAGTGGTGGGGGAGGAAAGGGACTGCCAGACATTTCCTAGGCATACGCAGGCTTTGGCTTTTATGTTTCCCACTCAACGGTGTTTTAATGCTTTTAATATAAATAGAGATGGGAAGTAGCTGTTAGGTGAAAGCTAAGTTGTACTTTCTGCGAATTGACTGACTTGGCTTTGGGGTGGAATGCATTTCTGAGGGCATATCATCTTAGCCCACACAGAGCAATGGGCAAAAACTACAAGACAGAGAAAGCAGAGGTGCCAGATGCATGCTCCATCCTTGGGAAGCACAGTCTCTCTCTCTCTCTCTCTTTCTCTCTCTCTCTCTCTCTCTCTCACACACACACACACACACACAGTTTAAAATTTCCAGAAAATCTGTTAGAATGTAGAAGATAGAATCCCTGCTACCAAGCCCGGTATTCTTTCAGGAATGCCAGAGACAAAGTTGAGTGGGTAGAATAGTCAGGAAAAGATTGGATGCTTTCATTTAAAAATAAATAAATACAGTTCTGGAAATTGTGGTTTGCTTTCCCAGTTATTGGGCTAAGTTCCTAAAAATGATCACTTCCAGCAAATGCATTTTAGATTTGCAGTGCTACTAATACTTCTGTTAGACTAAATCAAACTCTGGTGAATCAACAAATGCACTTAGAGCTTTCAGCAGTAGACCAGAATATGGGTGTTTAGGTAAGATTTGGCCCCTGTCTGTTCACTGTGCGCCGGGCAAGGAACCAGCTGCCTGTGCACTCTGAGGCTGGTAGTACAGATCCACGTGTGC
>PVKS010005539.1:26861-84567 GCA_004027875.1 Aplodontia rufa | reverse complement strand
GCCGATGTCATTCCTCCACAAACTATCCATTCAATGCATGAGCTCTTCTGGGGGAAAATGCAAAAGGTAAAATTCAAGGTGGATATCCATGATCTGGTTTTTCCCCTCAATAACAAAGTTTATATCCACTGATTGATAATGTTTTGATAATGTTTCTCCCTCAACTGTATTTCTATATTCTAATAAAAAAAATAATTAAAAAAAAAACCCCCACATCACTACTAGTGTTAAAAAACACAATAGAATAGAACTGATGTGAAGATATCAGAAGACATTGTTTCTAATGAAGAACCATTTGGAGAAATTTTCTTAACTGTGTAGTTGGTTGTGATGTATATTGTTTTCTTACTGTGGATCACTGTAAAAACATTCTTTTTTTTTCTCTTCTTCTTCTAACTCAAATTAAAGCTGGCCCCCTTTGGTCCTTTTCTCCTACTTGGTCTTAATTCAGGCACTAAGTGCTAGCTAAGCTGAATTGACTACCAAGCATCTGATACAAATTGGTTTTTAAGAAGTATAAGGAAAGCATAATAATGTGTAATCTGAAAGTATGCTTACTGTTCGCAGAAATTTAAATCAGTGACCTCTGATTTCCAGTGCTGAGAAACCAAAAGTTCAACATCCATAACTAAATTTCATTAGGTGGTAATACTTATTATTTGAATAATTCTGAATAAGTTTCTTGACTTTTCTGAGCTTCATCATAATTTTTTTTCTGCCATTATCTCTGCTCAAGAATTTACCACGGCACTGTGGTCACTAATATAACAAATTTAAATCTTTAATTCATTAAACTCAATAAATATTTATCAAAGTCTTGCTAGCTTTGAGAATACAGCAATGAATAAACTGAAGGCAAAATCTCCACTTGCATGGAGTTATATTCTTTTATAGTTTCTTTTTGTACCAGGATCAAACCCAGAAGCACTTAACCATTGAGCCACTTCCCAAGCCCTTTTTATTTATTAATTTATTTTATTTTGAGACAGGATCTAAGTTTCTTAAAGCCTCTCGGAGTTGCTGAAGCTGGCTTGGAACTTGCAATCCTCCTGCCTCAGCCTCCAGAGTCTCTGAGATTAGAGGCGTGAGCCACTACACCTGGCATGGAGTTACCTTCTAAGGCAAGCACCTCTCACTCCAGTCCCTGCCATAGCTGTTTCTCTTCCCAGCCTCATCAGGATTTCTCCTATTGAAGGGGAAGAGACTCCTCACAGGTCCCACAGTTTCCTCGTGTAGATTGTTCTTGATTTCTCTGCCTGGAATTGCTTTACGTTTCCTCAAAAACAGACAGCAGCTAATCCTTGCTTTAAGTTCAGGTTCAAAAGTTACCTCATTGAAATCATCTCTACAAACTGAACATTATTTGTTCAGTATTTTTATTTCACAATCTACTAGGGCAATGCATATACATATACATATCTCCTGATGATGATGATTATAAATTTATTGAGGTAAAATCTGCATCTTCTATTTTTTTTTTTTTTTTTTGCATGCATGTGTGAGGTAAATCCTGAGTCTTCTCTTTCTTTGAAAATACTGCTTATTGGGCTGGAGCGGTGGCTCAGCGGTTTCAGCGATTGCCTGGCAAGCACAAGGACCTGGGTTCAAACCCCAGCACCACGTACACAACTGAGTGTTGGAGCAACTAAGGCCAAGGCCATGTGAAAAACTCAATAAAGTTGTTTCTCTCTTTCTCTGTCTCTCTCACTGTCCCTCTCTCTTTAAAAAAAAAATACTGCTTATTTCCCCATAATATCCATCCTTACCTTCCTCCTTTCAATACTAGAATACCCTCATATTGTATCTGGGCACATTGTACCCAGCTGGAGACTACATTTCCCAGCTTCCTTTGCAACTGGGGAAAGGCCAGAGACTAAATTCTAACCAATGTAATATCAACAGAAGTGAAACAGGCAAGTTTCAGGAATTGCTCATCCTCGGCTTCGGTTTCCTTATTCCCTTTCCTGGAATGTGATCTTGGAAGCCATCAGGCATCTTGGACCCTGCACATGAGGGCAAACCCTAAAGTAATAGTGAAACAAGAGAGCTCATCTGAGTTCCTGGGCTACCTTTTAAAGCAGGCCTTTCTTTTCTGTTGAATGGCTTTTGAGCTCAAATGATTATGCGCTAGAAAAACAGACTTCTATCTTATCCACTATTAGTTATCTTTAATAAAACATTCAAACCAGAAGCCTAATATGATTCTTACGGTATATTACAGGATAATATGAGTGGAGTCTGAAGTAACAATGCTGTTGTTTGTTTTGTTGCTTTAGCTTGTCCTTGAATGTTCTCATGAATTATATCTTTAAAAGAGAAGGGGTGGTCCTGATAATTTCTTACCAAACTATATTCATTTTGTTGGAAAAGTGATAATGTCAGTATACTCTGTTCTTCTGATATCACAAAGTAAGATTTTGGGAAGAACTATGTGAAATAGGAATCCAAATTTGGTGTTGAAAAACAGAACTTGTTGGGGCTGGAGCAGTGGCTCGGTGGTTACAGCACTTGCCTGGCATGTGGGAGGACATGAGTTTGAACCCCAACACCACGTACACAACAAAGTGTCAGAGCAATGAAGGCCACAAGAAAAACTAAATAAAATTGGTTCTCTCTTTCTCTCTCACTGCCCCCTCTCTTAAAAAAAAGAAAAACAAAACAAAACAGAACTTATAAATAGCCAAGAATCTTGTAGAAATCTTACAGTTTTGAACCTGCAGGGAAATGTGGTCACATTCAATCTCTGTAGCTCACTGGGCTGCCCATTAACTCACTACCATCAACTACAAAGCAGAGAAAAACAGCATACCTCCAAATCTCCTGAAATATTGGCACCAGCAAGAATCCCAGTAGCTGCTGGGAAAAAAATGGCAAAGACAGAGAAGAAGCCTTCTCCTTTTGTGAAGCTTGGTCCAAAATTTTCTGCAAATATTGATGCTACAATACAAATTACAAGAAAATTATTATGTAGACTATTTTCACAGAATAGAAACATTTGGCTTCTATAACTCTAAATGCAAGTGCATCTCTAGTTCCTAACTGGAATGAACTTAAAGATGTTGTTGTACTCCTGATGAATCTGTTAGTATTTGTCAGGAGTCAAAATATATATCATAAGACTTTAGATTTCTGTAACATAACTCTGAAAAATCAGTAATTTTTGTAACAACAAAGACCCAGGATGCCTGACTTCTTTGAATCTTGAAGAGATTGAAAGAGAAAATGAAGAACTTTTTGATGACCATACTGGTATGGTCCAAATATGCCATATATGTTCACACGTACCCATGTCCCCCCACATCTACAATCTCACATACATAAATACCTATATCAAGCAACACTCTGATTTTAATTTAAATGACAGGAAAACTTTGTGGGTAAGGCTATTTTAAAATATTGCTACTAATTTTCTAATCTCTTTGCCCCTTGCTCCCAGAGCTTGAATCTTAGATCCTTACATCAAATTCATATGTATGAGAGAATAATTTAGTGAGAAGCTTTTTCCGCAAAATAATACTATCCCACAGGTTGTCATCATATTACTTAAATGACAATCTAGAAGAAAAACAGAAAAGGAGGAAGAAAAACATCAATGAAAGAATTGGATTGGGGCTGGAGTGGTGGCTCAGCTGTTACGGTGCTTGCTTTGCATAAGCAAGGATGTGAGTTCAAACCCCAGCACCACGTACACAAAGAAGTGTTGGCGCAATGAGCCACATGAAAAACTAAATAAAATTGATTCTCTCTCTCTCTCTCTCATTGTCCCTCTCATTAAAAAAAAAAAAAAAGATGGATTGAAAAAAGGAGAGAAAATTTAAAACAATCAGAAAAAATACCATGTGTATGGGGATGAGGGGAAAGAATAGAAAGAAAAAGAATGTTAATGTTCAAAGCAACCAAGAAATCTTTACAGAGAAAAAGAATCAGGAAGATAGAGGTAATGTGATTTTTTTTAAAGGGAAGCTGAACAAATAATGAAGTGAAATAGAAAACAAATCAGCAGTGGATTCCTGAGTAAGCTAGAATGGAAAGGTGGGAATACATGGTATGTGGTGCAGAATAGGAAGGAGAGGTTAATTCTATGCCTGGTGATACTATCACAGGATGCAACACTAAGTAACTCCTATAATTTTTCATGCTTGAAAACTTGACAGTGATGTCCAACAAGGTAATGTAATAGCAAGGTAAGATGCCAAACAATCTACTAGGAATGAAAAAAAATATCTTTGTTTGGCTTTAGTGTTCTGCACTGGTTGAAGAAATTGTTCAAGCTGTGTTCTCTTTCCCTTCATGTACTTTTTTTTTTTTGAGAGAAGGACAGTGAGAGAGAGAGAGAGAGAGAGACAGAATCAATTTTTATTGAGTTTTTCACATGGCTTTCGTTGCTCAGACACTCAGTTGTGTACATGGGTGCTGGGGTTTGAACCTGTGTACTTGTGCATGCTGGGCAAGCGCCACTGCAAGCCACTGCTCCAGCTTCCCCCCCACTCCATGTACTTTTGCTTCCTACTCCTCCATAGGGACAATTTGTCTAGCATTTTAAGGTTTACAAGGCACTTTCATAACCACTATCTCATTTACTTTTTACCAAATTTACCAAAATTCCCTCAGGAAGTTATTATTATCACTCACACTTTAGCAGGAAAATCTGAGACCCAAACATATCAGGTGACCTGTTCAGCTGATAAGCAGCAGTGGAGTTGAAACCCATCTCTGGGTCTTTTGATTTTTGAACCCAACTGCAGTGTGGTATCTTTCTTGAGCCATGCTAGAATTCTGATGGATGGGATTGTGAGGAGAGGGACAGTGATGTGGGGGAGCAATGAAGAAATAAGCATTAAGGAACAATTAATTTGTCACCTGTACCTTGGTAATTGAAGAAGCCTCTGGACTTCTTCTCGTTGTTGGATGGAATGACAGTTCCAATGAAGAAGTTTGCAATAGCAATAAGAAGAATGATCAGAAGAATCACTTGAGCCTGGGATAGCAATGGAGAAAAGGAGATCAAATTAAGTTTATTTAACAACTTTTCATATAATTGTAAAAGTTATGCATCCACTGGAGAAAGACTATGTGATTATTTGTTAAGGTTCTGCTACTCCTTGTTGGTGACAAGGGCATCCTTATGGAGTGGTATCTTAATGAACCTTCTTCTACTGGGATGTGATGCTGCATTTTCAGTTGGAGCATATGCCTGGGCACTTGCATGTGACACTTCGAGAACATTTCCAGTGGGTAACTACCACAGTGCTCCCCGGAATGTAAGTGGAGCCCGAAGTTTTAGCTTGTATAGATTTGAGTTCTTTTCTAGGCAGAGCACCTATAAGTTCTTTCTCTTCCTACTGCAGAAAAACCACCAGAGAACAGAGTGATTCACAGAATTCCCACGGTACTCTTAATGTCGGGCTGCCAGTGCATGCTGAGTGTGCACATTCTACTGGATGAATGGTCTTCCTTCAGTCCAACACTTCAAACTGTGTACCAGCTTGGCGTCATCACATGCTGTTCCCTCCACCTGGATCTCACTTCTCCTCAGTCTTCTTGTAGCCATTTCCCTCTTATCTTAAGTCTCCATGACCTCCTCAGAGAGCCCTCTCCTGGCTACTTCATCTAAACTACTAGCAGCTCAAGGGCACTGAGCGCTTATACGAGATGCAGCTTTAAATTTTAATTTGAGGGGGAGGAGCACTGGGGATTGAACCCAGGGGCACTTTACCACTGAACTTCATCCCCAACCCCACCCCCCTTTCCTCTGTTGAGATAGGGTATCACTAAGTTCCTGAGGTTAGGTAATTTATTCTGAGTCACAGAGATGTAAACCAGATTCAAATACAGGCATTCTAACTACAGAGCTGGAGTTTTAAATACTGCCCTCCTCTGCTATTGAACTACATGGTCTGCCTTGGGGAATAGAGTAATCTAGAGCAGGTGTCCCCTGTTATTTCCTCCCTCCTTCTCTTCCTCCCTTCTTTCCTTCCTTCCTTCCTTCCTGATCTTGGGAATCAAACCCAGGGATTTGTACACTACCACTGGGTCATTCCTCCAGCCCCCTTGTTATTTTCAAATAGCTTAGTATCCTGTTATTTCCTTCATAGTATGTTATATCATTTACCATTTTCTATTTATTTCTCCATTTGCTTACTTATTCATCTCTCTGTAGACAAGATGCTGAAGTGGGACAGGGATTGTGCCTGTTTCAGTCGTAGCTGAATGTTTAGTACCTCACAGAATTCCCAGCACGATAGCAGACGTGGTTTAATGTGCGAATATTGCTCAACTTGTGAGTGCATAACCCACACATAAATGCCACGTAGGAATGCTTCATATTCCTGTACACTTTGACCATATTTCCATTTCTGGTGACCACCAGAGAACAGTTACTGTGTCTCCAGTTTTGCAGGAATATTTTCAGTGGCACTGATCACTGGGCAGAGTTATAAAAGAGGCAAAAGACATGCTCCCTGTCATTTAGAAATGTAAGATCTGTTTCGTTACTGGTTAAATTCAGATATGTTCCGGTTCCAAAGCCTCTGACACCCTAAAATTTGCTAGTGAAGTACTGGGTTCCAGAGGAAAAGAATAGTTCCGCCTCCACTACACCTTCTCCCAACACACGGCCACTTCTTTTGGGTTTCAGCGCCTGCCGGCAGCTTGAAAGGAGCTACCATGACTTGTGGCTGAGATGGGCTTCCAGTGAGCACTGTGGCTAAGGGGTCTGTGCATGAAGATTCAAGTAACTTTGGTGGCTGTGTCACTAGAATGACACAAAGGACAAAACAGGCCCAATCATATGACACACGAGCTATGAGGCACTACTGGACTTGGTGTTTTGAGGGCTTAATATTCCACCTAGCCCCAAGTGGCTCCTTTCACCATAGCAAATAACAGCAGCAATTCTTTTTGAGTATAGGGTTGTCTCCGTTTCTGCAATTTGTCCAGAACCTGACCAGCAGTTTTTGGTAACATCATTTTGAGAAATTTACCTTTGCTTCCCATTCCATTCCAGCTACTGAAATTCCCAAAAGAATCACCACTGTGATGGAGCCTATTATCCGGATGTCATTAGTTGGATCTACCATCATTGAATCAGTTTCCTGGGGGAAAATCACTAATGATTAGAGATACAGCTTTTTGCATATATATCTTATTATAACATTTAATAGTAAGAGATATTATATACTAATGCCTAGGGCCATATAGAATAACAGAAAAATGAGGTGCTCATAAATTTGAGAAGGTAAAGAGCCTGGAATTTTTTTTTTTCTGTGATAATAGGCCTTGGATAGCCAAGGCTAGGAGTTAGAAATTTTAGAGATTTATTCTAGTCACAGCTTTTGAAGCTACTGCAGAACTAAATTAAAGCATATATTCATACAATATGTTTTGTTTCAAAAGAATGACTAGTTATTTTTCAGTATTGGGGGAATCCGAGAGGAATAAAAAATAAATGGTTTAACAACATGAATATTATAAAATTAAGTGCTATTCAATGTAAGAATGGACAACACAAACCTAATAATGCATTGCTTAAAGATAACATGCCTTATGAAGTACAACAGTATGCTCACTGATTCATCTAAGTTTCAAATAGAGGTCATTTTACTAATTGAATTCAGTGAGCACCATTGTTACCATAAGACAAAAATCACAAGTTAGTCTGCACACCGCCAATTAGCACGCTTGCACACTTCCCGAAACTAGGAAATGTCTAGTTTTCTGCAGTCAGGTTGTTCTAATGTTTGAAATTTATTTTCCTTTGGAAATCTATAAGCACGATAGAAGTGTGACTGCAGATAATAACACCCATCACGTGTCTGATTTTTCATGTTTTACACAGTGTTTCATGTTTATCATTCCATCTGATCTGTACCACACTATCATGGGATACACAGAACAGTATTATAAGCCATAGTATAGATTTGGAATACATTTTTTAGATGAATAGTGGGACTTTCCAAAGTCTCCCAGCTGGTAAAGTGAGGGCTGAAATTCAAAGCCAGATCTTCTGACGCCATGCCCAGGGTTCCTCTCATCTTGTGACAATAATATCCCCATGGCCCCTAATGCCCTGAAAAAAATAAATTAGCTTGCTTGACTGTTTAAAGAAAATCTTAACTTACCTTAAGAAGATCTACCACAGTTTCAGCAAATCCCACCACGTACATAGCAACAGCCACTGCATTGGCAAAAGCGAAGATCAAGCCTATTGAGCCACCAAACTCAGGCCCTAAGCTCCTGGAAATAAGGTAGTAGGCTCCACCTGAAATAAGAAATGAACATGGTTTACACTGAGGAAACACTAATAGTTTAATTTACATGATCAAATGATTTTGAATGTATGAAAAATTTTAAATGTTAATTATTCTAATAAAGCATTACGGCTTCCTGGTAAGTTTAGAAATCCTGTATCATAATAATGAATAACTTAGCCATTCCTTCTACTCTGTACATAATATACAACAGAAGTATCTTGACTTAATACGATTCAATTCATTGAAACCTAAATATAAAAAATGCTACAAATAAGAAAATTTACCCCCCAAAATTGCTTTGTCTTTTAAAAATATCACCAGAGTATTCAAATTAATAACGAGACTGAAGTAAAATGAAACTTTAAATCCAAAATTTTTAGAAACAAACAAGCCTAGAGAGAAAATGAAATGGAAGAAGTCGATCTCTGTTCTTCCAACTTTCTTTACTGTTGCATAAAATTTTCTGTTATATACTTGCTGCATGAGGTAAGGTATCATTATAGTGCTATATACTGTTCATTCTACAAATCAGACTTAGTTTTCTAGGTTTTTAGCTCAATAAGGAATGATTATTGCCAAATTCCATAATTGGGGACCAAGTGGGAGGAAAAGCAGGAAGTGTTTGGAACATTGCTTCTCCCCTGGACACGGCTATGTACTTCTGTGTACATGAAAGATGAAAATGACTGGTCAACAGCCTAGAGTGTACCTAGAGCAAGTTACGGATGCTAAAAAATTAAATTAAATTAAAAAATTTTAAAAAGTCTGCATGAGAGACCTGATTATTAAAAGACCATCATAGAGACTTTTTATACTGATAGTCCTGGAGGTAGGCAGAGTTGATATGGGAATGTCACTGAACAAACAAAACCAAACCATCTTCTACTGAGAAGGAATTTCTTTCACTAGAGTAACTCCTTCTCTAACATATTGTCTGGGTGGAGCGAATCTACTTTATTTCCTTTACCCAATTTCATTAAACAAATCAGCTATCCAGTTACCTAGGTAGACTTGGATAGTATTTTAGAAGGCCCTGAACAGGGAGACCTGGATAAGATATGCAAAGAGAGGAACCCAAAAGCAAAGGTAATAGGATGGGGAAGAAAAGAAGTTAGAAGAGCTTCATCCACTTTATTTCCTGAAGAAGTTAGAAGAACTTCATCCACTTTATTTCCTGCCTAGACCTACCTGCCACTGGACAGCTTGAAAACTTTTTGTTTATTTGTGTTAATTTTCTTTTTGATGATCTTCTCATGCCCCTTAGACATGAGGAACATGCTGTTTGGTTTGAATCCTGAAGGTTGGGCACAGGAGTGATTTCCTGAGGGGTAATCATTAACAGTGTCAGCCAGGGTACCAAAGAAGACCCATGCTGAGGTGACCTGGGAGATAGCCAGCAAGGTTCATCCACGGTTCCAAGTGACCTATATTCCTATTTTGCTATATTCCATACTTTATTACAAAACAGATATTCACTCTATAAATAAACATGTTTCATCACGGAAATAGGTCAAAGAAGGCTTTTTCTGGAGATTCCCTAATTTTAATTGAGAAGCACTTTGTATTGGTGTCTAAATTTTGGGTTATTTTGGTTTGTTTTAAAACTTGGAAAGCTAGTTAGCAGTATGAAAATTTCACTTTCAGTACTTTTTTTTTTTTTTTGAACTCGAGATTGAACCCAGGGGGCTCTTTACCACTAAGCCACATCCCCAGACTTTTTTTATATTTTATTTTGAGACAGGGTCTTGCTAAGTTGCTGAAGGTGGCTTTGAACTTGGTCCTCCTGCCTCAGCCACCTGAGTCACTGGGATTACAGGCATGCGTCATTACGTCTGGCTCACTTTCAGTATTAAACCAATTCTAAACATTACTCTATAACCTAAGCTTGTAGTTAAATGAAAATTAATTGACTTACCTCCTCTTACTACTCCATTTGTGCAAATAGCAGACATAGAAATACCTGTGAGTGTTGTCACTACTACACTCAGGCCAATGATGATGACTCCAAGACCTGCAAAATCCCCCAAGAAAGATGTTTGGCTCCAGTACTGAGAAGTCACCAGTACTTCAGGATGCAGCAGTCTGTCTTGTCAGAGAAGCACTGGACTCCACCATGAAAACCTGAAATGTCCTCAAAGATCCCACTCCATAGAGGTCTAGGAAGCACCTGAAATGTACTAAACTTTAAGACTGAAGCCATGTCGAAGAGTCATTTTCTAAGAAACACCAACACTGAGTGTTCAGACTGGCCTGAAAAATAAAGTGTTTACCCAAGGAACTTGTGCATCCGTAAAGCATGACCTGCAATGTGCCAGAGAGGTCCATTAAAAGAAGATGAGAGCAGACCTGGACTGTACTCACCATTCCTTATGCTTCCCTCTGCACCCGGATCCTCCAGACATTTAGCCAGGCTTCAAGAACATAGAGTCATTTCCTTGTTCCCATCAAAAAAATTATATAAAAAAAATTTTGCCTACCCGTAGCAAGTGATGAGGGTATTAGATATCTTAGAGATTTTACCTCCACGAACAAACCCGTTAGTTGCTATTGCAGAAGTTGACAACCCAGTAATAGAAGTTACCATGGTGGAAAGAAGAATTATGAGAACTCCAAGACCTGTTAGCAATGAAAGATAGAAGATATTACATTTCACTTTTCTTCTTTGGATTCCCTACTGCTGCAAACTATACAGACTTTAATTTGACTTTCCAGGTCCATGTTCTGGGCCCCAATGGGGTTTCTTTTTGCTGAGGAGAAACTGGGATGCCTGACATAAAGATCAAGTCAGAGAACCACTCATTATGATGAAGGATGGTTTCCAAAAGTAAACACAATCTAAAATGCAGCCCTGGAAAGGAAAAGTTGACTTATGCTGGTGTCCTGGGAGAAAGACTACCCTAGCTGTGAAAAGAGAAAACATGACGTTTGACCTTCTCTCTGGCTTGAGAGGAACCTGAATGAGAAAGTTGGGGATTTGACAAAGGTTAAATCCTTCTCCATTTTTCTTGTATCCCTTTGCCTGGGATTTGCAGAGGAGGAGAGAGGAACCAACTTGTATTACCTTTGAAAGCACTCCAGAAAGGTCAGTGGTGAGCTATTTGAGACTGTTGCCTTTACCTTACAAATGATGTTGCGGTCACAAGTTTAATTACCTCCTCTGACATATCCATTTGTGGCAATAGCAGAGGTGGATAAACCAGTGATAGCAGTCACTGTCACGGCTAAGCCGATGATAATCACACCAAGACCTCAGTTGAGAGAGGAAAAATAAAGGCAATTAAATGGTGGAACAAGCCATTGGGTCACATGCATAAAAGGCAGCAAATGTAAGGTCATCACTGAAGGACCACATTTGAGTACAATAGTTGGCCAGGAAATCACCAAATGATAAATGCTTAACTTGGAAATTTTGTCTGTAGTAACTCGGGCTCCAAGAAACTCAAGAGCTAAAATGCACAAAGCAATGCATCACATAACCTAACAACTGAGACTGGTCAAAATATAATGTGAACCCTAAGGTTAATGACGTTTTAGACACCTACGAACATAAAAATGGATCTATGCAATTTCAAATGTTTAATATAACTGGAAATCAGATGTGATTCCTCCTAGATAACTTTCTTTTTATGTACATTTGGTCTTCAGGGGTGGAAAATTACATATAGGATAGCAAACTGTTCATCCAACTGATGGGTAAGGTAGAAAGAACCAAGTAGAACTACATTAATTTACTGGCTGTGTGACCTCTGGCAAGTTACTTATTTTCTGAGCCAAAAGTGAGAATTATGTTTGAAAGAATGCATGTGTTAAGTTGCTACCATAGCTCACAGAACATAGTACATAATCGGCAGTACTACTTTTTCATCATATCCACAACAGTCATAAAAGCTGTTTTTTATTAAAAGCTTTCTGCATAGCTAGCTGTATGGTAGACAGTGTGCGAGCTGCAAGAAGCAAGTAAAATGAAATGAAAAAGCTGCTCTAGAGGATCTTGCTGATCAGAAGGTCAAACAGCATGATGAAAAGGGGAAAGAGGTAGAGGACAGAACTGAGAGGAAGGCATGACTGCTTTAGGAAGCTCAAGAGTGGCAGTGCATGCCAGAATATACTGCTTTGGCAGAAGGATTTTTTTTTTTCTTTTTGCGTTAAGGACAAATGACAAGAAGATACCATAAAAGTTCTCTGTCCCTTCCTCTTTGCCTAAATGCAGGATATATGTTTATAAATGTCACACACACACACCTTTTCAACCTCCTCCCTAGTTACCAGGAAGGACAGAAGCTAATGGGTGGGTGGAGATGAAACTTTAGACCCTGCTCAGCCTACAGAAGTCATCACAAGGAGTACACAAACCTTCCTGCCCAGCCCTTATCTCCAGTAGTTTCCCTATTTACTTATCGTCCCACAATTTCCCACACTAGAAACCCTTGTCTGTCTTGACACTTTTCCACAGCTTTATCAAGCCTTTGTTAAGATGACATATAAGCTCATGTTCTAATCGCCCTTTTGAGTCACCTGTCGTTAAGTGTTCCCACATGTATACACGACGAACATGTAAATAAACTGCTGCTTGTTGTTTCTTTCTTTTTCTTCTTATTAGTCTGACTTTGGATAGTATAATTTACAGGGCCACAGGCAATGAACCTAAGGTGTGTAGAGGAAAAAACATCATTCCCCTGTCCTTCAATACCCTGTCCAGTGGAGGCTGACCCAGAATTCAGGCAGGAGATTGTGGGGTCCCAGCCACTGAACTCGGCTGCACTGGGAATTTTCTGGCCTGGGCTGACTGGTATGCTCCCGTACACATGGTGGACGCTCCATAACTGCTATTGGTAGGCCCTCTTACCCCAGGAATGTTTTGGCTGAGATCTTTCTGGTCACGCCTCAAGAAAAGGGCAAGTGGAGGGTGGTTTAGAAGCAGAAGTACTGAGATGCTCCCAGCTACACTGTGGATCTAGCAGGAATCTCTATGCTATTTTTTCAGGATAAAGTGCAAGGCAAGAGGCTAATTGTGGGACAAAAGCTGCAAACTAGGACCATACTGCTTTGGCATCTGTAGACTCTTAAAAGCTAGGGGTTTTAAGAAACAGCTGGACTAAATGCTTTGTGTCCATTGAAAGGATCCTGTGGCGAGTATCACTTCTACACACTACTGTGGCCTTAGGTCCTTGCATTATTAAAGGTGATTTATTTTTATCCTATGCACATTATTTTGCTCTTGACTTTGTTTTGAGGAAGTTTAAGATCAAATATTTAACACATCCAAGAAACTGTGTAGGACGTATAGTTTGCATTGCATGATATTAAACCTACTCTAACTTTAATATTTTCCTATCCATATTTTCCCTTTGCCTCTATTTCCCCCAAAATTTTAAATTTATCCTTTTACATTGTATATTTGAAAATCTTGAAACAATGTTTTATATTTTTAAACAGTGAGGGATTGCTTCTCTCTCACAATCACACATAAAATCCCAGGGTGAAAGGCAGCATAGGAAACATTCAGTTTATTGTTTTCTCAAAGTGTGGTCCTGGAACCACCTGCTCTAGGATATCCCTGGGGCACTTATTTTAAAAAAACATCCAGATTTACTGAGTTCAGATTTTTAAAAGTGAATCCCAGGATTTTGCAAAATTTTAACCTGACTTCTCAGATAATTCTTACATTCCCTACAGTAAGATGACTAAGCTGTCTTCAGCTTATCTCAACTTGTGTCTACCTGTTCAGCAAGGTCCTTTAGGTTTATCTTCAAAGAACTGATAGGAAAGATTAACCCCGCTCCCTAACTTTTAGATGAAAAGTAAAACTCACAGGGTATAAGTGACTCACTGCATGCTGCCAAATGAGTAAGTTTGTTGAAAACTATCTTGCCCCAGTCAACATTTCCAAAACTGAGAGGGACAACTAGATGGCATTATCTGCCCTTCCATTTACTTTTAGGAACAAGGCAGACAAACCTCAGAGCTCCTGAATGGTCACCCCAGGGTTGTAGCTACTGTTGCTGCAGGTTCCAGACTCCTTCAGGCTTTATTCACAAGATCTGGTTTAGAATATTTTGTGTTCAGGTTTCTTCTCCAAACTATCCCCCAAGCAAGAAGAAAGTACTTGTATTTATTTCTTTCCTTTCCCAGAAAACACAAATGGGAAAAATGGTGACTGAACTCATTTAACTTCAGGTTCAAAACAAAGTCCAGGGCTGGAGCGGTGGCTCAGCGGTTTCGGCGCTTGCCTGGCAAGCACGAGGACCGGGGTTCAAACCCCAGCACCACGTACACAACTGAGTGTTGGAGCAACAAAGGTCATGTGAAAAACTAAATAAAGTTGTTTCTCTCTTTCTCTGTCTCTCTCACTGTCCCTCTCTCTAAACAAAACAAAACAAAACAAAAAAAAAAACGAAGTACAGTGAGCACAAGCATGGTTGGTAAGAAGTTTCTACGGCTCACTAAAATCTATTTTCTAAGAAAGGAAAAAAGAAAGAAAGAAAGAGGAATCCCCGTCCCCCCTCCAACCTCTATTCAAAGGAAAACTCACTGGACAACCATTGGGTAGAACCCTAATCACTTCTAAGATGGGATTTAACCACTTAGGTAAAATATCCTTATTAAAACAATGCTAATATCTGAAAGTATAATAACCTGTTCAGTAGAAGACAAAATTCTTCATATTGTACAGTTTTGTAAGAAACTTGAAATTTGTCTGACTGTGAAGAGTAATGTAAGATCTGATTAAAGTTCAGATTATTGCTCAAACATATGGCTGTTAAATAAATTGCATTAAAAAGAATTACTCTTGCCCTTGGCTACTCTCACACCTCCAAACAAAGTAATGTTTCTTGATGATCTCAATAAGTTACTAAACTGCCCTTAAAAACCTAATTTTGCATGAAACCCTGGAGCAAAACCTTAGCAATATTAAGCTGCAGATTTTCCATGGAACAGCATATACTTATTTTGGACCCTGCGGCTGTATGCCGTTCATTTGATATGCATCATAAAACCGGCAAGCAGCCCTTTGTCAGGAACTTAGCAGTTGCCAAACATGAAACATGGAAAAACTATGGGAACTGCTTCCATTTTTTCAATTTACAGCTTAGCTTTTTCTTTTCTGAGTTAGTTTTCTGTTGGTTCTGTATGTGTTTTGAGGAGATAGGCAGTAAATAGTCACCAACTATTTTTTTAAATGAAAATTGATGTATCTGCAGGAGTGTCTCTGAACACATATTTGAACTTTTTTGTTTTGTTTTTCCAACACTTCGTTGTGAATGTGGTGCTGGGGTTCGAACCCGGGTTCTTGCATGTGCCAGGCAAGTGCTCTACCACTGAGCCACTGGTCTAGCCCTGAACTTGTATGTTCTTGATACTCATGATTTGTAAGTTTTCCTTTAAAAATGAATCTATATGTATTTCACATATACAGATTAGAACATCATAGATCTGTATCACACTAAATCAGTACCTTTGATAATATTCAAATGAAATTTTCATATAAATTTTAGTGGTATGCTCTCAACAAAAAAGATTTGCTAGAAGAAATAATATTTTAAATGGAACACAGCAGTTTATAAATATTAAACAATTATTCCTAAAAGAATATCCATGTCTTTTATTTCCCCATTTAGAAAAAAATAATGTCAGTTATATACATGATCTTAGTCATTTGCACCTCAATTTAAGCTTATGTCTGGGGATCTCTCTCTCTCTCTCTCTCTCTTTTAAGGGAGAGAGGTAGAGAGAATTGTTTTTATTATTTATTTTTTTTATCTGGCATGTGTTTCTCTGACAATCAGTTGTCATGTTGTGTATGTGGTGCTGGGGTTTTGAACATGGATACTGGCACATCCCAGACAAGGGCTCAAACTGCTGAGCCACCGTTCCAGCCCCTGGGGAATATCATATTAAACTTTGTTTCCTAGCTGCTGGTACGTGAAGGTAACACAATTATTTTCTTTGGAAAAGTATTCAAAAGTTGAACATTTTTATTAACTGGATCACATTTTCACCAGTCTTCCCACAAGTGGTTTTTATGTATTGAAGTTTCATTAATTATCATAAGACGGACACTGTTCAGCAAATAAAGGGCAAATACCAATATAATATATCCCAAATTGTGAATATTATTACCTAATATGAATATGCTTTTGTATGCCTGTCTGCTTTAAACTCTATCAGAAGATACAAAGAGTTACTGGAGCATTCACCTATGTGGCAAGTTGGAAAATTCCAGCCTCTCAGGAGCCAGCTCCTTACCTGTTCTCTTGGACAAACACTGCCAAAGAGGCCAAGTGAAAGGAGCTCGTGTGTAACCCATTTCCACAACCTTCATCTCACATTTGGTATTAAAGGTGAAACCGAGGTGCTGACTGGGTTTATCATTTACATCAAAAAGTATTTAGGAGGAGAAAAATGCATACCAATTCCAGCTTCTCCAACAATCCAGGAAAGGCGAATGAAGAGCATTACTCCCCAGATATTCAGCATGCATCTTACCTGTGGATCAAAGGGGCACGGAAGAGACGTGAGAAGCAAATGGGGGCAAAATCCAGTCACCTTTGTAATTCTAGTGTCCAGGCCTTGCCGACACAATTCACTAGATCAGAGAGTGGATGGGTTTCATTCGTAAACACAGGAGCTTTCTCACCAGCACACCTTTCACCCATCCAAACTTCACGACACCAGCTTTATCTTCTTCTTCCTTGTTTTCTGCTTGTTCATCTCCAGGCATTCCATCGCCATTAGCAACCCTATCAGCCGAACCAGGAGCCACTGTCACATTCTGCATTTTTACAGATAGCAAAAAACACTGCAGTCAATAGATAATCCTCATAAAATTTTAGACAAGACAAAAACAAAAACATAATCCAATCATTTTAGTAAAATAACTCCCATCACTCCTAGTTCCCACCTCCCCCTGCCCAGCTGCTGGGTCCTTTCCAGAGTGATTTTGGGCTAAGCCTACAGGGGTGGTGCATGGACCTGCATGGCCCTCTCTCTAATGAGATTATTTATTTTAATCTGAAACTTGTGAAATTTAGATTAAATTAAAGCACAAAAGGTACAAAGAGAAAGAATGAAAGGAAGGAAGCCCAGTAAGAGTGGACAAAAGTCTTTTGGGCAGCCTGTTAGGACTAGAAAGATAACCTTCCTTAGTTTTGCAGGATATCTGGAATTCTTTCCCCTGTACTCCATTTTATTCACCCAAAAGAGTGGTGATAAAACTTCTCTACTCACCTCAGATGGTCTTTAAGAGGATTCAGTGAAAAACATACAATAAATAACAACAGCAACAAAGCACAAAGACACATAGAAGTGATTTCTTCTCAAAAATAAATAAATAAATACACAGCAGTTTAAAATATTCTACAAAAGTTTAAAGGCACTATACAGCTACAAAGTACTGTTCCTGGACAAGTCTCTTGTGAATTTGTGCCTTTACCTGAAAACTGTTGAGCATTGGGTACAAGGTAAGGTTTTATGACCAACTACGACAGAGACTTGCTAAGAATAAGAAGCAAGTAGTATAAAATAAGGATTAAAAACTTTGTGTAGTTTCTTTTTTTTTCGTGACCTACTTTTGAGAAAAAAAAAACAAAAAACCCCAAAACACCATTTTCCTTTTTTGGTGTGATATCCTTTGATTCCAATGGGGAGAAATAATCTGTTTCAAGTTAAGAAAAGCTTTCAATATCCAATTTCTCTTCTAGGTATAACTTCAAATAATTTCAGATGCATCTATTTAATTTAGTCTATCTGGCACCTATATGGCTTTTTACTAAGGAAATTACATCTCACTGAGCTCCCCCAAAGCAACTTTTCCAGTAAGGATTTTGAAATCACTGGGGAAATTCCTTTGATTCAGCATTTAATTACCATTATTATAGGATACTTTTCTTTTTTTTCTTTCTTTCTTTCTTTTTTTCTTAAAGAGAGAGGATCAGTGAGAGAGAGAGTAAAGGAGAGCTTTATTTAGTTTTTCACGTGGCCTTCGTTGCTCTGACACTTAGTTGTGTGAGTGGAGTTAGGGTTCAAACTAGCGCATGCCAGGCAAGTACCATAACCACTGAGCCACTGCTCAGTGGCCCCTAGGATAAATTTCTTAATTAAGTGATCTAAATTGGTTTTGTTTTTGTTTGTTAGGTTCTAGGAATTGAAACCAGGAATTCTGTATCGCTGAGCTACATCCCTGTCCTTTTTTATTTTATTTTGAGACAGGGTCTTGCTTAGTTGCCCAGGCTGACCCCAAACTTGCCATCCTCCTGTCTCAGTAGGAATACAGGGGTGTACCACCACTCCAGGCACTATCATTGACTTAAGCCTAGGATGATAGGTTCTGACATCACTAGCTAAGACTTGGATGAACTATTTTTTTCTTCTAAAATGGGACTGGTACATAATAAATATTTAGAATTTCTTTTTTTTTTTTTTTTAAGAAAGAGTGACAGTGAGAGAGAGACAGAGAAAGGGAGAAACAACTTTTTTTAGCTTTTCACATGGCCTTAGTTGCTCTAACACTTAGTTGTGTACATGGTGCTGGGGTTTGAACCCGGGTCCTCACGCTTGCCAGGCAAGCGCCAAAACCTCTGAGCCACTGCTCCAGACCTTAGTATTTCTTATAAAAGCTTTATTTTGGGAAAATTAAAGTCCTCACCTTTACATACTCAAGGGCTCCTGCATCTTTGGGCTTTTGTATACCATTAGCAAAACCACTGTAAACTGATTCTAATTCGGGCTATTTAATTCCAGGGACTTTGACTTTTTGTCTCTTTTCTTCCAGCATGTTCTTATCCTTTGTTACATAAAAAAGAATGCTAGCCGAACTTTCTTCTCCTATAAGACTCTGTTCATGATAGTAGCGTGACATTTAGATAACTAATGTAATATAAAGTGATAGAACTTACTCTGTGACAACCAAATCAAGGAAGACAGTAGTGTAGGTTCTTCTTCAACATCAAATGATGGCACTGATAAATAAGGTTAAATCCATAAAGTAGACGTAAATGTCCCTGAACTCCACCACTCAAGAGCACATGTCTTAGTTTCTTATTCATTCTTGCCTCCTATTTCTTTTCTCTTCCTTCCCTATGTGGCAGTCCATTTCTTCTGTGCAGGTCACGTTTAAAAAGGGATGGGAAAGGGGGCTGGAGCCATGGCTGAGCAGTTTGGTGCTTGTCTGGCATGCAAGAGGGTGCAGGTTCACCAAGGCCACATGAAAAACTAAAGTGAAGTTGATTCTCTTTCTCTCTCTCACTGTCCCTCTCTCTTGTTGGGGGGACGGGGATCAGGAAGGGAATAAATCCCAGGTCAGCTCATCTTATTATTTTCTGACAGTATTGGGGGGAAAATGAGCAACAAAGGAAATTGAAATTAGCAGTTAAGCCAAGTGTGGTAGAGTTATCCCAGAGACTCCAGAGGTTGAAGTAGGAATATCTCAAGTTCCAGGCCCATCTTAGCAATTTATCAAGGTCCTAAGCAACTTAGGACACTGTCTCAAACCAAAAAATAAAAAGGGCTGGGGACTGGGAGAATAGCTCAGTGGCAAAGTACCCTTGGGTTCAACTTCCAGCCAAAAAAGAAAGAAAGAAATAAAGAAAAAGCACAAAATAAAATTAGTAGTAAAATTTAGTTTTGAATTTCCTAAAGAATATATTAATCTTAAGCATCTTCAATTCCTATTTGCACAGGTAATTGAAAGCCAATATATTCAGACCCATGTGAAATATAGATAAGCAAAATTCTAAGAAATTGAGTTCGACCTAGCAGGGTAGAAACTGAGTGGTCTATACCAGCTACAAATGCAAGTTACGTATGTAACTCAAAAATTTCTAGTAACTACTTTTTTTTTTTTTTTAAGAGAGAGGGACAGTGAGAGAGACAGAGAAAGAGAAAAACAACTTTATTTAGTTTTTCACATGGCCCTAGTTGCTCCAACACTCAGTTGTGTATGTGGTGCTGGGGTTTGAACCTGGGTCCTCGTGCTTGCCAGGCAAGCACTGAAACCACTGAGCCACCGCTCCAGTCCCTAGTAACTACTTTTTATTTATTCATTTATATTCGGTGCCAAGGACTGAACTCAGCTCATGCCAAGCATGAGATCTACCTCTGAGCTACACTCAGCCCCTAGTAGGTATGTTTTAAAGAGTTTAAAAACAATAAGTTGGTGAATAATAGGTTTAAGTATGAACTCTTAAATTCTGAGAATATATTTAATTCTTATTGAAAATAATATTTTACATTTCTAGCCTTTGCTATATAAATATTTGTTAACAGTAGTAGCAGCTTTATAGAAGGGAACTGAATCACACTGAATCACTGTTTCAATACTATATTTTATTTAATAGAATCTATATTAAATATTATCATTTAAACATGTAATGAGTATAATAAAATATTCATAAGATATTTTACTAAGTATACTAAGTCTTTCAAATATGGTGTATATTTTCCACTGACAGCACATCTTAGCTTGCACTAGTGACTTTTCAACTGTTCACTAGCCACACGTATTTAATGGCTACCATATTGGACAATAAGGGTCTATATAATACAGCCAATTTCATTTTTTTTTTTTAGGGCTGAGGACCGAACTCCGGGCCTTGTGTATGCTAGGCAAGCGCTCTGCCACTGAGCTAAATCCCCAACCCCGATACAGCCAATTTCAGATGAAACATTTAATGCTATTTTCAATTCAAATAAAAACTTTATTTTACTCTTAATAAATTCTATACATATAAGATATACATATCTGAATGTAACTCTTCCTCTTTATAACTGAAACTTACAATCAATAAGAAGAGGACATTTAGGAATGTGTTAAAATGTCCATGAATGTTGAAGAGATTATTTGGTTAGGGGATTCATTTATTTGACTTAAATTTGAGAAAAACTTCCAAAAAAGTTATTTGCATTCTAGTGAATCAAGATTCCCATGACCAAATCATCAGCAGATACTCATTGAGGAGGAAGGCAATTTCCTTTGCCTGGATTAACTGGGGATCCCATGAGACATAGCCTCAGTCACTGGCTTTTTTAAAGGCAGTCTTGGGAATAGAATCATGTTTTCTGATCAAACCTGAACTTGACAGTTTGGTCCAGGAAATTGCTCTGCTCTCTGATGAATTCCAATAGTGACTATGACCCTTAAGTCTGGATTAATGAGAATACCGATGACTGAAAAAAATGCAAAGTAGGATTAAGGAGGAATAGGATATTTAACATTTTCCTTAAATGAACATCCTGATGGATGCCCTTCCTGGTTATAATTTAGTTAACAGTTCTTTAACTTATCACTGAGACTTCACAATATGATGCAAAAAGAATATTTTATGAGGGCATGACGGAGAAACAACCACATGTGGAAGCCAGTAAAGCAATGATTTTCTAAATATTCAAAAATAGAGCCAACGTATGGTGTCAAGTTTCCTTTAGGTAAGTATTTGTAACCTGATGTAATTTCAAAGTTTTAAATACATTTATACCAATGGGGCAACAGGGGAACCTGAATACATACTTTTTTTTTTCACTATTAAGGTTTGATAGTAAAAATACAAGTACAAAAGCCATTTCCATTGCTTACTCTAAAGTTGGAACAGAAAAATGCTGCACCTTTTAAACTTGGAGACTTGGAATCTAGTGTTGACTCTGAAATTAATTCAGGGTGTGTCTTCCAGCAAATTGCTTAACTTTTCTTGGACACTGCCAATGAGAATAAATCCAACAAGTTTTCTGAAAATCTTATCTGGGTGTAATTTACTCTAAGGCAAAAATCATTTTTCTGTGTTGGCCATCTTTCTGTTCTGGAATGGCAAAGCAAACCTTCGTCTCAATCTTTAATACATGCTTCCATTCTAAGCCAGAACAATAATAAACTCAGTGCATCATCAAAATACTGAACCTGACTTTGGGCTAAGGGATGATGGGGACTGGATGGCTATAACGAATGCTCGGTAGCTCCTAGACTCCTGGGTGCATGTTCTTGAAACCAAAGTCTAAGAGATCAAAAGTTTTATGATTGCTTCTTGAAACCAGTTCTTTTTTCTTTATACTTGGAATTAATTTATTTGTCCACACTCTATTATCATAAATGACGACTCACAACCTTTCTTAAAAGCATTTTAAATTATATAGCTTTAGGGAATGGTTATTTATTTACCAAGAGTTTTACCTGTGCATTAAGGATATAGAAAAGGTTTAAAAAAAAAAGTGCTAAAGCATCTTTAAGAAAAAAAGAACAATTAACAAAAGTTTTTTTTCTCCTCCAGTATCAATAAACAGCGAGGCTTCAATCCCATGAAGTTTAAGGGGCAAATTCCTAATGATTTCTTCTAGATGATGAAAGATTATTCTTTTTAATATATAATGAGATTTTTCAGACCCCCTTAAAAGAACTAAATGTTTCTGTAGGTATCATCAAAACACAGGAAATTAAATATATTTCTTTATTAAATTCCAACCAAGTTAAGTTTGCTACCTATACGTGCTCTTGAGCTTTGAGCCTTTAATCTCAGATGGTAGAATTCTCACAAATATTTAGTCCTATATGATCCCCCTGCATTGTTTTTAAACCTTCTTTTGTTATTTAAATATCCAAGTATGTGAAGAAGCAGAGAGAAAAATATAATAAATCTCATGTTCATATTACTCAGCTTCAACAATTATCAACACCTGGCCAATCTTATTCCAAGTCCCTCACCCCTTTGCCGCTGCCCAGTAAGAACCAGAAATTCCTAAGGTTCATTTCAGAATGAAAAACATATGATTATAACTATATTCCATATCTTATTGAGCAATACTGTTATAATTGTACGTTTTTTACTCATTTGTGATAAAGGGGAGTATTTAAATGATGAAAAGGAGAGGATTTCTTTGTCTTATTTTAAGTTACTATAAACTATGCCTATAAATCACCTCCAAATAGTCACAATTTATAATCATAGTATTTTTACTATATCTAAAAACACATATTTCATACACAAACTGACTTGGGTTTTTGATAACGTAGGCCTAAAGTTAACTACATGCAATAAAGTACCTTATGAAAAAGAAAATTGAGAGTTTCTTGATGTTTTTCCAAGTATACTTTTACAAGAACTCTCACTCTACTCAACATTTATTACTGAACTGGATATAATGGGAAATTAATCATATTTTGGGGTTTTTTTTTTCACAGATTATTTTAATAGCAAGAGATCCCAGAGGAACTAGTGTCTGGTACTAAGAAACTCTAAAAAGTGCAAGAATGAACTCTTAATTGTACAGTTTCATTCTATCAAATATTTTAACAGTGGCCTCTGATCATCACTGGTCTTTTTTCTTTTATTTATTTTTTCATCTGTTTTTTTGTTGTTTCAACACTTAATTGTGTATGTGGTGCTGGGGTTCAAACCAGGGTCCTCCTGCATGCCAGGCAAGGGCTCTACAGCTGAGCCACCTCTCCAGCCCCCATCACTCGTCTTAAAGGCATCAATTTTAAAGTCTATTTTATTTGGCTGTTTTTAGTTTAATGCTTATTTCTAATTTTGGATATCCCCAATTTGAAAGCTGAATTTCCAAATTTGAATTTGAAAACATTTTAGGAAAGATTATTTTTCTAGAGAAAACATCTGTATATTGTTGTTAGTCTAAGCATTTAATACACTGATTTACATGGTTTAATGTTTGACTTGACTATTTATCCTTTATTTTTATCCATAACAATTCATTTGACTTATAAAATTCCAGAGTATAGGTCAAACCTTTTCAATTCACTTTGTACATCAGCTGTTGTAAATAAATGCCTACTAAATGGCTTTGATGATGACAATGAAAATGATTGAGACCTGTAATTAGTTCAGTAGAAGTAATATGATTTCTTGGTGCCAGCTAGAAACAAGGAATGGACTGGGGCTTTCTGTTCACCCCATCACAATTGATGTGAAGATTTTCTTCATTATGCCTGAGTTCCTTCATTCTCTGTGGCAACTGAATGGGCCAAAACAACGTGCCGCTCAAGAGTAGACTGACCTGGGGAGCAGTGACAAAGAGCAAGAATTCTGGAGTCATGAGGACACAAGTTCAAATTGTCAGTCATGTGACCTTGGTTTCTTGACCTTGAAAGTTTACCGACCTCTCTAAGCCTTTGTTTTCTCTTCTAAAAGATCCATTGCATTTGTTAAAACTTTTCACCATGTATAAGTTAGCAACAATAACAGTACCTAACTTGAGGGATTATTTTAAGGACTGAAATAATTTTTGTGAGCACAGTGTCTAATACAGGAAATTCTTAATAAAAAGTTGGTTATTATTACTCTAGAGTTAACCTTATTGCTTTTATCAAATCTTATTTCTAATTGCAAACAGATTGATGCTACAATTGTGAAGTCATCGCATTAGTTTTTATTTGGCTTAGCTTCTATACAGTTGACTTCCTTAAGAATTATCTTTTAATCCTAATTTTCATAATATTCTGTACTTTCCATAGTTGATTTCGATGACATTAGAACACATGGCTTTGATAGGAAATGTTTTTTGCTAAATCCTTTGTAATTATATTTTTCTCAAAAACTAACAGCAGTGGTGGTTAGTTAGGCTGAAAAGGAATTTCATTTTGGTTAGTCCTGTAGTAAGGAATTGCTTATGAAAAAGTGGCCAAGAGAATTATGCTGGGTTTTAAAAGCAGAATTCTCTTTATAAAGTAAAAATACTAGATTAAATCTTGCCAGATTTGACATTAAGCATCATGTATGTTTTGAAATGGAAAGATCTTGAGAGTATATTGCTTGGTTAAAAATGGCATAGTACAGAACAATGTAACATAGATCTCCAAACGTGTTTGAAAAAAGAATACAGACAGAAAGTTAGATAGGAATATAGATATTTATTGAGTTCCTGCCCTTTGTGTCAATGTGCTGGAGTTTACATGCATATAAACTAATATTCATAAGCATTTTGCAAGATAAGTACAAGTTATGTAGCTTATACAATGTTGTAGAACAAGTAGTGGACAGGGTCTCTTTTCCCTCTGCTTTTAATTAGAGTTTCCAGAAATCTATAATTCATAGCCACCAGTACAGGCATTTTACTCTTTACTACATAGAAAATTTAAAGGATTTCTTCAACTGTGATCTCAGATCATTGGGACTATAAATTCTGTCAATATCTATCACTGCAAGAGTTTCATTTAAGGCAGAGACTTAGAATAATATCTTTCAAATCTATTTTTCATTTTACCTATTAGAACAATCCTTGTCACATAATGTTATTTCTGACTTGGAAATTTTAACTAGGATTTGCACAAAATTCCTCTGGTTTCCTGAATAAACATGTTATGCCATTCAGTATGAATATAGCATTGCTGTATGGTTTTTGAAAACATTATAATCTTGAGTACAAAGCATATTGCCTAACATATATGCCTAAATAGCATATACTATGCTAGTTGCTTTCCGTTTTTAAACAATTTAAGAAAATACTTTTATTGATTTTGCATACAAAACATGTGAAGTGTGAGAATCATAGAATAAGCATATTATATAATGTTCATTCCAATGGTAATTTCTAGTTGTGATTTAAGAATTTACAATAAAAATAACAAGGGAGGACTGGAGCAGTGGCTCAGCAGTAAAGCACTTGTCTGGCACATGCAAGGAAGGACCTGGGTTTGAATCCCAGCACCAGATACACAACTAAGTATTAGAAAAAGTAAAACCAGATGAAAAGATAAGTAAAATTGATTCTGTCTCTCCCCCACTGTCTCTCTCAAAAAATATATCAAGGCAAGTGGCATTATAGATAAAATACCTTGTATGTCTTCATCACTTATTTGAGGGAAAGAAAATGGAGAGAACAGATGATCAAATTCACTAGCAAGAAAGAAACAGAGAACCTGAAGAAGACTTGATTGCTATGTCTGCCAGGGAAGGAGAGCACAGACGTAGTGTACGGGAAGAGGCAGACTGGTTCACAGACCTTCTGCAAAGCTAGTTGGCTGTAGGAATGTGCCTGCTGGAGATGCGGCGATTGCCCTTGAATTTTACCCCCTACTTGACTGTGTAGATCCTTCTATATGATTTTAATCAAGATCAAATTCCCTAAATGAGGATCAAGTTCATTAAAAAGAGTAACTTTCTATTAATTCAAAATGATTATTCAGGCCATTGAGCTGGTATATAATTTTGATGTATTTAATTTGCCTTTTTTTTTTGGTGTGACTGAGGAGGAAAATGGGCTTTGGGTCAAAGTTAAGTCTTTACATTAATTTTATCTTGTAGAAAAGTTACACAATATCCCAAAAAGCTACCAAATCTGTCTGGTGCAGCAGTAACTCTCCTACTGTGTGCTCATTTCGATGCTTGCTAAGGAAAAGGCCCTGCAGAGTTTTTGTCTCTAAAGTTTTACAGGAATCATGGCTTGGAAATGATAAATAAGTTGTTTTTCTCTGTCTGGAATGTCAGTTCTAAGAACAATGTGAGTTTACTACATTTCTGTTCTTATGGGGGTTAAGACCTTATTTTCTTTTGTTATAAATTAGGAAAAGGATTAGTGAGAATATTTAAATTTTGGTACCTGCTTTAACAAAGAAGGCAACTTTAAAAATTATGTGTACTATAGTAAAGTATGGTTAGAGAGGGTTTTTGTTTGTTTGTTTGTTTTTGAAGACTTTGATTCATTTTACTTTGTATAAATTGAAATCTCTTACCGTAGATTTCTCTTTCAGTTCTCTCCACATCTTGGAAACTCTTTGTGCCCTCTTCTATCAACCCACTTTTTCTTTTCTTTATCCCTTTGCTCTTTCTGCTTTCTCCTTTCCTCTCCCTCACACAGGAAAAAAAAAAAAAAAGTGACACCCCAGTATGATTTTCAGGAGTTCATTACCTTCCTTCTCAAAAGTCTTCGTGGGGCTGTCATTTTGTCTGAAATAAATACATTGCTTCTTTTGAGTAAAGCAACAAATATCCCAGACAAAATCTCAACCTTAAGTCTATGAAGACACCAGCCATTTAGCAGTGCTGCCAATATGGTGGGATAAATAAGGCGTGGTGGGGCCAGGGAATAAAAGAGCAGAATTGAGGACCTGAGCTCCTCCTTGGGCAGTCACAGGACCCAGAGTCAGGCACATAAGCAGCCCAGGGAGATGGGTTTCTTTGTGAAAAGAACGATCAGAAACTAAAAGGAGATCCTCTCCTTTACTAGCAATTTTCCTGAGAGCAGCATTCCTAGAATCTCTGGAGTGGGTAATCATTTAATTAAAAGTATTTTTGAATGAATGGATGAAGAAAAGGAACTGTTCCAGCTGTTATTTTTTCTTCTCAAAACTTGAGGAGAAAATGAATGTATATTTTCTGTATATTGTACATGTGACTTCTAATCACTATTCTTTGAAAATAATTAAAATTCCACAAAGAATAGTCACTGTAAACTGTATAACGGAAGAGCAGGAAGGTAAAGTCCATCTACATATCTTAGAGAAAGTTATTAAAAAGGAAATCTACTAAGCTTCTAAATGATGTGCTACAAGTTTAGAAAAAGTGCTGTCTCATACTTTCAGCAGATTTGTGCACCCTGGCTACATTCCTTAAATAATGAAAAGTTTAGTCACTTCTGCTGCCTCTGTATTTAAATTCAATTTAGTTATTTTTATACGTGTAGGTGCATTCAGGAGCCTCAGGCAAAGTTTTGAAGAAGAAAGGATAAATGCTGAATCTTATAAATTTCTCCTCTTTTTTTAAAGACTATAAAAAGAAATAACCCATGCACACTGGAGGCTCATACCCCTTAATATTTCCTACAGTAAGCATGGTATTTTTTTTAAACAATTGGCTTGGATGAATTATTTCCCAAGTGGAAGCAGCTTAGTATTCGGTTGGACCACGTATTTAACGAGGTGTGAACCGAATGACTATAATTGTAAACAAGGTGTGACATACTACTTAACTTTCAGAGTTAATCTTTAGTTCTCTATTCCAAGTCAGCAAACATTTGTGAAGCAGTCTTTGTGTATTTTCTGGTTATTGGGAATAGGGACTGTTGTGTAAATAAGATGGATTTTTGGCAGACCTCTCCCTTTGACACTTTCACACTCAGTATTACTAAAGAGGAGGAAATGGCCTGGAGGAATGAATAGGTAAGGTTTCTCTCTTACCTTTGCTAGTTGCTCGTGAATCTCAAGCAGGCTAGGTCGGTTGACCTTGGGCCCACTGACGCTGCCGGTGTTGCGGTAGTATTCAATCTTGGGAACAGCGTCCACGGTATTGTGGCCAAAGGTTTGCAAGTAGTACGTGTTTGTGTGAGAATCGTAGGCATGGAAACTGGCATCTGTTTTAGCAGTTTCTCCATTTTGGAAGAAATTGTCATAGCACTCCTGATTCCCAGGCCTAAAGCTGATTCTCAATCTGTTCTGGGCTTCATCCCCAAAAGAGGTTTCTTCATAATGCGGTGGGTCCCTGTTGTCATTTACAGCTGCACTGCTCTCGTGACTCTCATTTATGACATTGACTTGAAAGCGATTGGTATTACTGGGCACTGAATCCAAAAATGCATTGGAAGAGTTGTTCAGTGACATCTTCCAAAATGGATTTCTTGGACTAAGCTATCTACTACACGGTTGTTTTAAAAAAAAAATCTATAGATTTCTACCTCAAAACAAACACTAAGTTGGTTACATTAGGTAGCTCCTGGCTTTTGTTCTAGATGAACTCAATAAATAGATTCTTGATGTATTGTCTCGTATATAATCTTCAGAATGTTCTTCAAAGCTGTCACTGAAAAAGAAAATTAAACTTGTTCCAAGGAATACAATATATTTAAGTAGGGTTGGGGAATGAGAGATTTTTAAACATTTTTTTATTAAGGAATTGAGTTATTATACAATCATAAATGTATATAAAGTAACTATATGCGTGCTGGAGCAGTGGCTCGGTGGTTACAGCGCTTGCCTGGCATGCGTAAGTACTTGAGTTTAAACCCCAGAACCGCGTACACAACAAAGTGTCAGAGGAATGAAAGTCACATGAAAAACTAAATAAAAATTGCTTCTCTCTTTTTCTCTCTTTCTTATTGTCCCTCTCTCTCTTTAAAAAAAAAAAGATAACAATATGATATGCATATGTTCTTAAACCATAATTACCTCCACATTGCCCACACCCCAGGATTTTTTTTTAATAAGACATACATTCTTAAGTTCATTTCACTAAAAATTACTTGTCCAGAAACCTCTGTCTCCTGAGCAATTAAATCCTATAATAAATAACTGGGGACTTGCTTCAGCAAATAGAATTTCTAATGAAATCGTTAAAATGTTCCTGTGTTTGTAGCATTTGCTTGGATTTCATGCAGCTGGACCCAGCATGACTTTTGGAAAAGATATAACTACCAACTGCGTGCAGTCAGAACAGATGAGAATATTCTCAGCCTGAAACATAGTTCATTGACAGTACTATATGCTGAAACTGCAAAATATTTTACGATTAATCAGAATATACCTTTTATGATAACTAAAATGAAGATTAAAAATTTCTAAAAATTGCATTCTAAAGTTTATAAAAACCTATACATATTGAAGTAATAAATGTCTCAGAAATATTTTGTTACCTATGTAACAAGTGAAAAAAATCACATTTTAGAATGAGAATTTTAAAAAACACAACCCTTCCAGATGATGCATCTATATAAATGCTTGCATCTTTACTAGCTTTGAAAATGTTTCATCTGCTCATATATATGTTTGTTTGTTTTTACAGTTCCACTATAAACCTTTAAAAAATATGAGTATTTGGGATAGGAGATAAGTCACAACTATTAGTAAAATCGTATGCTCTATTTAGGTAAAATAATCATCTTTAGCTAACTCCCTTTAATGAAATATTCTCAATAATTGAGAGATTTATATTTGACTATGAGATGAGCAAACTACATAAAAATTTTCACAATTCCACTGCATGAAGCCATCTTAAAACACCTTTTGGAGAATAATACTTCTTTGTTGATACCTTAAATTTTTTTTTTTAAAGAAAGTTCTAGAATGATGGGATAAATACAAACAAAAACTTGCCTCTGTCAAGCTTTTTTTTTTTTTAAAGAGAGAGGGACAGTGAGAGAGAGAGAGAGGGAGATTAATTTATTTAGTCTTTCATGTGGCCTTCATTGCTCAGAGACTTCGTTGTATACTGGGTCCTGGGGCTTGAACTCGCGAACTCGCGCATGCCGGGCAAGCACCTAACCACTGAGCCACAGCTCCAGCTCCAGGGCACACAAAAATTAAAGCTATTTATTTGACTAAAAAGAATCTCAATTTAAACTTTGAAAGAAGCTTCCTGGAGAAATTGTAGGTGATGCTGCTCTCTTCGTAGTTTCTACAGAGCATCTCACTTCTTCTCAAGGTCCTTAACACCCTTTTACTCTGCTCCTCAGAATCTACTTTATGACAGTGTGAAGTGCAATTTTTATCCTGCCCAGACAGGTTTAACTTACCACCCTGCAGCCGCCTCCTGAGGAAATGTAACCTGCTGCAGCATCACCCGGGCATATATAGGGCACTTAGCGTTCAGCCCAGAACCAGCGGCTTCTTCTTATTGGTTAGAACCTTTCTTGAAAGAGATGACTTTGCAATGATTGGCCAGGAATAACACTAGAAGCCCCACCCACTCATTAGCCCTGAGGCAAGGTAAGTTCACATCAACTAGTAACTAGCAGTGAACCATTAATCCTTTTAGACAGGATGTAAAATAAAGTTTCTTTAATTCATAAGGAAAATTAGATTGCTCAACCGCAATCATTCAAAACATATTGCTTCAGTAGTTTGGCACTAGATAAATAGAGTCCCATTTTTTTTCCTTCTTTTTTTTTTTTTTTTTTTGTTTTTAATAGAGGACTGTGAGAGACAGAGAGAGAGAATCAATTTTTATTGAGTTTGTTCACATGACTTTCATTGCTCTGACACTTAGTTGTGTACGTGGGCTCTGGGGGTTGAACTCATGTACTGGCACATGCCAGGCAAGCGCCCTAACTGCAAGGAGGCCACTCCAGCCCCCCCATGCCTTTTTATTTTTTATTTTTATGATGAGTCCTGGAGACTTCCTATTGTTCAGCCCTCCAGAGGTAATTTCTATCTACATTTTGTTATAGAAAATGTTATCTTAAATTATTTTGTCTTACTTAGAGCAAATATTACTCTGACTCTTTCTTGCCTGGGAAGTAGGTAGATGGAGAGTAGGATCAATGAATTATTGAAAATATTTCTACCTAGTGGAAAAATTTTCTAGCAGGAATAAAGCTGGGGGTATGCTTTCCAGTGGCACTACTAAATGGCCATTTTGTCTCCACCTGGAAAAACATGTTTAAAAAATTTTGTTTTTGAATTTTGTTGAGAAGAAGGTTTTGCTCAAATCTGAGTTGGTGATTATTAAGACATCACAAATGATTCTTCTTGCAGGTTCTGTTCCTGGTTTTCAGTCAAGAATGGTCCAATGAGTCCTCCTGTGTCTAATAAGAAGCTATCCAGGTAACTTCCAGTTGCTTGTGTAGCTTAGTTGTGGTGTAATGTAGTGGTTAAGAGTAAACCCTGGAATTAGAATGTTGTATTTATACTCTGGTCCTGCCATTTCTTATCTGTGTGAACTTAGGGAAGTGAATCTTTTTGTGCCTTAATTTTTTCCTCTGCAAATGTAGATGTGAATAATAATAGTCCCTACCTTGCAGAGTTATTATGAAGGTTAAATGAATATATTTGAGTTAGGTTTTAGAACAGCACCAGTTTTGTACATACTCCTTGTTTTGTTATTTTAGTAGTATGTTTAATTGGCTTGTGACTTACTTAGTGATATCTGAGATTCTGAGGTTAATCATTAGAAGTTAGGATAGGCATTATACCTATGAGAATAGAGGGAAAGGTGAATTGGTGAAAAGACTCAGGATCCTACTAAGGGGCCTGGAGATAGTTAATTAAAACCCCTTAGATGCTCTTAGTCAGGTTAACGTCATGCTGTTCAGTCAAGCTAATGTCATGAGGCTATATCAGAAGTCTAGACAGAATTACAAAGATGTATGTACCTTCTCTTAGAGGCCAATAGTATGAGTCTGTTCAACAAAAGGTTCGGAGTCCAGTGAAGAAAACCTTCAGGCGTAGGGATCAGTCACATTTCAGATTCAGTTAGATGGGGCTGATTGTTGATCAGGACTCGGGACAAACGGGACGGAGCTGAATCCCAAAACAAGTTCTGTGCCCAGGAGCAGACAGGAGCTGTGCAGTGACATCATCTGATCTCCACTTGCTCTCAGGAGCCACCTATTTATTCTTTAACCTTTTTCCTCTACCAAAAGTGGTGAGTGTCTCCAATCCCAGTTAATTTCTTTTTTCTCACTGACTGTTGCCTGACTACAATGTAGTGTGAATTAGTTTTAGTCTTGGTCTTACATCAACCAGACATTTTCATTCTAAGGCTTTTATCTCTAATGGTGAAATGAAAGTCTTTGTTCTTTATTAAGGGAATTCAGATCTTCTTGGGCAAATGGGAAATGGTTTCGGGGATATGGATGAAATTATGCCATCCATAAAACTAACCTTGAAAGGTGAACCTGATTTAGATCTTTCTGACAGGTGAATAAGGTAGCAGGAGGCAGCTGTCTATAGAGGTACATAACTCCATCCTGTTCTCCCTGACAAGGCTCTTGGGAAGGGACAGAGGGACTGATCCAGGTATGACATTGGACATCTATTCCTAGAAGAATTAGCATTTCATGAAATTTTCATGTTGTATCCATTCTATAACCAGCATTTTATATTCATTATTTTATTTCTATTATTTTCTCTGAAAATACAAATAACTTCTTTTCTTCCCCTCCCAACAAAAGAGTCTATAACACACAACAGGCCATGAATAGAAGCTATGGATGAAGACACTTTTGGTTAATGGATTTTCTCTTTAGTGAATTGGAAGTAATAGTGTGGTGAAGTTTTTATCTGAGAAGTTTGTGGGAGTTGAAATTTCAGAAATAATGCTCGTGCTGCATAAAGGGTTCTTCTCTTTGGTTGGTGGGGGGACTTTCTTCATTTTAAAAAGATGATCTGACTTTGCTCTATCTTAGCAGACAGAAATGGAAAGTTTTGGTGGGTGGGAGACAGACACCTGGCACTTGAACACATAGTTTAGGAAGCCCTTTAAAAGCTTGGGTCACAAGGAAGATGCAAGTGTCTTGGTATAAACAACTTTCAGCTACCATGTGCTCCAGGTTTACACTCTGATACCAACTGGGTACAAAGAGTCTTCTTTAGGTGAGGGTTTGGTCCAGAGGAGCCACAGCTAACACACATGTTCTAAATCTACCAGGATATAGAGAGCAACAGGAAACTTCATTGAGACAGCTGATTTTAAGAGTGATAGCTCTGAGCAGTCACAATGTGTGTAAGATTTGGAAGAGTTACGTATCAGGGAGAACTACAGATGTTAGTCTATCCATATTCAATTCCTTTTTTTTTTCCCCCAGGGCTGAGGATCGAACTCGGGACCTTGCGCATGCTAGGCAAGCGCTCTGCCACTGAGCTGAATCCTCAACCCCTCCATATTCAATTCCTAAAACACCACCATGCCCTAGCCTGGTGACCTTAGGACATTAGTTAATCTCTTTTGACTTCAGTTTTTCATCTGTGAAAAGGAAACAAAAATTAAATGGAAATAATAGTCCCCAATTCAAAGGATTGATAAGAGTCTCAAATTAATGCAGAGCATTTAATTCAGTGCAAACTTTCAGTAAATATTAGTCTTGTTCCTTGTTGATGTTTGGCTGTTCTGTGGTCTCAAGTGATACGAATGTTTTTACATTTATCTTCATTCAGTGATCAGAGTCAGAATTTTTAAAGTGGAAAGACTTAGAATGACGTCATTCTGTCTTTTCATTTTTCAAATGAAGAGAATGAAGACTGGAGAGGTTGAATAACTTACTTTATGTCATTGCTTCTTAGGCTTTGAGCACTTTTATTACTACAACTATCGATGAAGATACTAAATAATGATAGCAAGTTCTGTTTAAACACTATTTTATGGTTTTCAAAGTGCTTTCACATTCAATATACTTCACTTGTCTTCCCAACATTCTTGCAGAATACACAAGATAGGTTTCTTATCCTTGTTTTGCCTTTAGGTAACTTGCTAGATCATAAAGCTAGTTCTTGGGCCAATATTAATTCAGATGTCCGATTTTAGATTCTTAATCTGAACAACTTTTCATGGCATCTTAAATCCTCACTCTTAGACCTCTGAATTTCAAGTCACATTTGTAACACTTTTAGGGGGCTAGCCTTCAAAGGAACATTGACAAATCTGGATAGCTCCCCAACTCAAGTACACAGAGATAAGAGGACTTGCTCAAGATTGCATATCTCTAACAGTGGCAGGGCTGAGAATAGACTTCTTATTCTGGTTAGCATGCTTGTTCCACTGATCCTGCTGGAAACTCCCTTTAAATGTGTTTTATCTAAGGGATGGTGAAAAGAACATCATTATGAGGCAGATTCACTTTGGACCCTAAGCTATAGGACTTTATTGCAAAAGATTCTTCAAGAAGACTAGAAGGGACAGGGCTTTGTGAGCTTTGAGAACTTTTAGGGACCGTAGCTACTTTTAGGGTTTAGGAGTTTGTTTGTTTATTTGTTTGTTTTTGTTTGCTTGTTTTTAACCTGTGAACCTTTTTGATAAATGACTGTTATTTTTAAAAAATAATATTCTGTTTATTTTTTGGATTGAATGTCCTTTATATTTAAGTCCTCATTCTCTAAAGCTAAATTAGAGGCCTGGGTCTGGAATGTGAAAAGGGTGCCTGGGGAAAAGGGTGCCTTCTCTTGCAGAGAAGAGGAAGCAGGGTGCCTCCAGCATAGTTCATGAGCACATGGAAGGAAGCAGAAATTCAAAGCAGATGTTCCAGATAAGAATAAAAATGGTTTATAGGTGGAGCCGTGTTTTCGTTCTATTCATTAGAAGAAACCTTGATACAGAGACAGAGGAAAGTGAGGAATTCTAACAATGGTTTATCACTTACACAGCATGGTGGACAAATCAACACAGATGTTTATTGAATTCAGTGAATGCGATGACTTTCTCTCCGGCTTATGAAGAAAAAATTACAAGTGTATCCACCACATGTCCCAATAGCACAACCACAAAAAGCATAAAGCTGGATGGAACTCATGCAAGTGCGTATTCAAATGTCCCTTTGTCAAACTCTTCAACTTCATCTTCCCATGTAGAGGAAGGCATGCTACTATATGGGTCTAAGAGAATTTTGAAGCATCGGATAATTAGGAGTCCCAAGAAGATACACAAAATCCCAACAAAAGCAAAGCCAGTTTTTTGCTCCAGAGTCAACGAGAAAGCTGAGACTTCGTTGACGCTCATCTTAGCTGAAGAATTGCCACAGTAGGGACTACTCATCATTCACTGGCACATCGTTGTGGCTCTTCAAAATTCTTGCTGCAGTCAACTCTTGGCCTAGGTATAAAATTGGACTTGGTTTAGTTTTATGTTTACATTGTATCAGACAGGAAATCTTCAAATATAGTGTGGCATTTTTTAAACCCTCTTGACTTAACTAGCAAAAGATGTTTGACAACATTATTAGATATGGATCAGAACCAAATTAGCATTGGAGGTGGCTATTTCTATTGTAGTAATTACAAAATTATTTTTGTGAATGCATAATACCATTTTTATATACTCTAAATATAAAATCAAGAATGAAGGTGGATATTAAAATTTAATGGTAAAAACTTATAATTGACTTCTGGAAGGTTGTCATTGCTTCTTTGATTGGAACTATCATCTAATTTTCACTTTTTTTGCATGTGCAGATGACTCCACAAATAAGCACAGACATATGCTACCCCTACTGTCTGCAGTCCTTACTTTGGCCTGATGTAAATTCCAGTTCTTTTTATTTTTTAGAGGGAGAAAGAGAAAGAGAAAAAAATCAATTTTATTTTTTCATCTGGTCTTTGTTTTTCCAACACTTGGTTGTGTATATGGTGTGGAGTTCAAACCCAACACTTGGTTGTGTACATGGTGCTGGGGTTCAAACCCGGGTCCTTGTGCTTGCGAGGCAAGTACTTCACTGCTCCAGCCCAAATCCTGATTCTTTTAAGCAGATGTAATTCTTTTTTCTTTTTCAGCTTTTTAGTTCTTACGCTTATATAGTTGTATTATTTTATCCACAACCACTCCGTACACTGTAAATTTCTAAGAGAAGTTGTGTTTATTAAGTTACATTAATACTAGCAGTGCCCAAGATAGTATTCTTGCTTATGGCAAGCAGTGTAGTACTGAGCCATTACCTCTCTCCCCACCCTCCCCATAAGCTTTCAGAACCCTAAATAAACATAAAATCCCAATCAAATAGCATGTTTTCTCTGCAAATTCAGCCTCAAGACACTCCCCAGTCCCAAGCAGATTTCTGCTTCTGAGCCCCTAGTATACCGAGATTCTAAAACTACAGCTAAAGTGTTCAGATATTGACTTGAAGTACAATAGGTTTTTTTCACATTGATGTCTTCATAAATTAATTGAATTAAATAATTAATTAAAATAAATAATTCTTTTTTTTTAAACAATTTTTTATTTAGTTTTTCATGTGGCTTTCGTTGCTCCGAGACTTCTTGTGTACGTGGTGCTGGGGTTTGAACTCTCGTACTTGTGCATGCCAGGCAAGCGCTGTAACTGCTGAGCCACTGCTCCAGCCCCTAAATTAAATAATTCTTAATGTTTAGCAACTCTTCTTACTCTCAGGAAGACTGTCACCAGAGAGTCCTTAGTAAGTAATGCAATCAATATCAATCAATATTGTATTTTATAATAGTTTGCATTACAAAAGAGCACTATCTTCAAACCTCAAGTTAGAAATAGTCAATACATTCTGGAATATGCTAGTTATTTGAATCTTTGTTTAATAAAAGGAAAAAATTGTTTCAAACTCCTTGAATTTGAATTTGATTGAATTTCTTTCCACCAAATAATTTTTATGCTCTGATAAGTAAGAATATCATAAATTTACTTTAAAAATATTTTTAAAATTTAGGATCACTTAAGTGGTTCAGATTAAAAAAAAAAAGTGGTTCAGAGTAATCTCCCTTCCTTCCTTCCTTTCTTTCTTTCTTTTTTTTTTAATGAGAGAGAGACAGTGAGAGAGAAAGAGAGAAACAATTCTTATTTAGTTTTTCATGTCTGAGACTTGGTTGTGTATGTGGTGCTAGGATTTGAACTCACATACTCGCACATGCTGGGCAAGCGCCTTAACTGACGAGTTACCACTCCAGCCCCCAGAGTAATCCTTCTTTTTTTTTTTTTTCAGGGCTGAGAAACTCGGGACCTTGCACATGCTAGGTAAGTGCTCTGCCACTGAGCTAAATCCCCAACCCCCAGAGTAATCTTTCTAAAGACCAAGTTCTTGAATTATTTGTCTTGTAAATTATCCAGGGTAGACTGAATATCTAATGACCCTGAGACTTAAGAGAACTGTTTCTTCTACTTCTCTAATTTTCTTGATTTTGTCAATTAAAGGTCATTTGTTGAGATACACAATCTGGCCCATTTCTTAATTGACGGAGAAACTGAAGGGGAGAATGCTTCTACATGGGGACGCTGGATCAAGCATTTGTCATATGACTGATTGAATTGGTTTTTCATTAGTGCAAATCCTTGGAATTTGATATTTCAGTTAATAGTCCAGGGTATATGTGGTAAAAAGAGGCAGTAAACCTGGTTTATTGGTGGACACTGTGGTATGCCCAGTAGATTGTCTTCAAGGAATAACCCATTGCCCAGTGACTGAGAACGTTGCCAGCAAACAACTCTCAATTTTCTGTTCCTTTCATGGATTGTCTCAACCTCAGAGTCTGCCTCACCCAAGGTCATGGCCTTTTCCACAAAAGACAGTCTTCAGTGATTGATTGCTATGATAGTACAAACACATGGCTATCTTGACTCAAGGGTGGGGGGTCAATGCTGGAGGACTGTTCTAGCTCCAGAGATCCACATGGGGTCCGCCAAGGCTGTGATTGGGTCCACATCGCGGTCAACTTCTGCCTGTTCCTGCTTCTTTCTCCATTCTTCTATAGGAGTTGAGCCCAAGGACTTTCCTCAATAAATATCTGGCACAGCAATCTCTGTCTCAGGTTCTGGTTTCTGGAGAACCCTGCTTGCAACAATTGGCATCATAAAGGTTAATCCACCTGGATGTTTTTAAATATTAATTCATTTTGTGCTTGTTCATTTTGCCATCATATAGAAATAGCAAAAACTGACAATAGTTATATTAGTAGCTGAATTTATTTAGGTTTTTTAAAAGATCATAGTATAGACTCAAATTCAGGGTCATAATCACTAGAAGAGTTATGTCAGTTAGCTGTTGGCCAATAACTAATCAACTATGCTGTGTCATTCTAAGTAAAGCTCACCAACTGACAACACAAGCAGACAAAAAGAAGCCTTTTCTAGATGTAGTAAGAAAACATTCATCTCATTTATCTCTATTAAAATAAAACAAGGCATCTTCCTAGTTATAGACACAAAAGCTCGTACATTTTATATTGCAGTTTTTCTAACATATACTAGACAATTCCTTTTCTTAGAGTCTTAGACAATAAGTGAATTAATGAGTTACTTTTTTTTTTAGGGCTGAGGACCAAACTCGGGGCCTTGCGCATGCTAGGCAAGTGCTCTACCACAGAGCTAAATCCCCAACCCCATGAGTTATCATTTTTAATGCAAAAATAACTACTTCACAAATAGAGATGACAGTTCCTGGCACATTGTATATATTCAATAAATATTTGAATCGAATTCAACTAAATACATTGAATACAAAATTTGATGAATAAAACTATTATTAAAAATCAATCTAACTTTATTATATCAGAAACACACACATAAGCATTTAATTAAAATGAAATTAATGAAACAACTTGCGTTTGATTTGAAAAATTGATCTTGAAGCTGGGTGTCGTGGTGCATGACTGTAATTCCAATGACTGGGGGATCTGAGGCAGGAGAATGACAAGTTCAGGGAAAGCCTCAGTGAGGCCCTAACCAACTTAGCAAGACACTGTCTCAAAATAAAAATATAGACAGAACTAGGGATGTAGCACAGTGGCAAAGTACCGTTGCATTCAATCCCCATTATCAAAAAAAAAAAAAGTGGTCTTGAAGATTAGTATCAAAATCCAGCACCTTTTCTAGAGTTCGGTGTTTTTGCTCTTTCTTATCAAATGGGTTAACATGACATTCACAGAAAGATACATGCCTTTTAGTTTTCAAAGGTAGAGAAAGTGGATCTTCAAATGTTCTTTCTTTCTTTTCTTTTCTTTTTTCAGGAAAAGCATGTAGTCATCATGTTATTTTGGTGTTAATCTGAACTAGGCATTAGATTGTTCAGTTTGCATAGAATTCTGGCATAATAATCCCTCCCTTTCCTGCCTCTGCCCTCTATATTATTTGGCTATTACCCTTAGGCAAGAAGATTATTGTCAGACATTTTCAAGGTTACTGGAATGAGATAGGGGCATAAACAATGAACAGATATACAGAATCACTTAGTAAATGAATAAAGTCACTATTTTTTATTATTCCTTGGAGGAATAGCTAAATGGCTGTTTGATAATATTAAACATATTTATAAGCACCCAATCTCCCTATTATTGGTACAAATATTGAAAAAATTCAGGGTAACTAAGGTAAATGCTGAAAAGTAACCAAAAACTAAATATATTGCCCGGAATTCTAAAGAGTTAAATGAGTTTAAGGCAGCATATAGTATGTTTAAAAACTTATTCTTTGAACAAATATATGTTGAGTATCTTTTATGTACTAGGGTTATCCTTGGTGCTAAATAGTGGTGAACTTGGTAACAATGTATATCTGCCATGCTGAGCATTACATCCCAGTGGAAGAGATAGACACAATTTTTTTAAATGTCTAACTCTACACATCTATATCTATATATTGTGCCAGGAAGTCATAATCATAAATGCTGTGAAAGGAAGAAAAGTTAAGAGAAAAGAGAAGTGTGGTCGATGAAGGGCACTTCTTTAGTTTAAGAGGTTGCAAAAGTCTCTCTAGGGAGACAATATTTGACCTTAAACTCGTATGACGTCAAGGCAAAAGATATGAAAATATGGAAAGGGAGAAGCACTGAAGTTTCAGGGAATGGCCATTACAAAAGATTTGAAGTAGGAGGGAGATTTCATATGGACGTTCAGGTCAAGAAATTGACTGATAAAGGATTAAATCCCTTACTTGTGTAAAGTATTAAGTGAAAAAGAAAAAACAGAACTGTTTTATCTGCTTTTGTCTTTTAACCAATGTTGAAGGATCTTTAAAAATTAAAGAAAAAAATCAAACAATGTAAGGTTCAAGAATTTAGTGGAATAATATTTAGTCACATTAAATGTGTTAAAACTCTCATGCTTTGATGATTTACGACTTACAAATATGTTTTCAAGACTTTCCAGATGTTATGAACCCTGAGAGAGCTGCCAGATTTATAGGTATGGACAGACAAATGTTTTTATGTTCAAAATAATTAAGGGGGAGCAGGGCACAGTGGTGCATGCCTGTAATCCTAGCATCTTGAGAGGCTGAGGTAGGAGGATCACAGGTTCAAAGCCAGCCTCAGCAAATTAGCAAGGCCCTGAATAAGTCAGTAAGACCCTATCTCAAAATAAAAAAGAAAAAATGGCTGGGGCTGTAGCTCAGTGGTTAAGTGTCCCTGGGCTCAATCCATATACCAAAACAAAAAAGAAGTAATGGGGAATTATGAAAACTATATATAGATAATTTGCGATTAATCCAGTTTGTATTTAAGGAGACACTAAAAGCTAACACAAATTAATAACTAATGCTGTGTTAGTCAGTTTTCCATTGCTCTGACAGAATACCTGAGAGAATCAATTTAAAGGATGAAAAGCTTATTTCAGCTCAGCTCCTGGTTTCAATCAGTGTTCAGTTGACTCCATTGCTTTTGGGCATATGGAAAGGCAATACATCATGGCAGGGAGTATCTGTTGAAGCAAAATACTCACTTCATGATAGCCAGAAGGCATACACACACACACATGCACACACACGTGCACACATATGTGCATGCACACATATGCACACACACAAGGGGAAAGGGGGGAGAGAGTGGGAGAGAGAAAGAGAGACTGATGCCTCAAATATCTCCTTCAAGAACTTGCCCCCAATGATCTAACTTCCTTCCACTATGCCCCACTTCCTAAAGGTTCCATCACTTCTCAATAGCCCCACTATCTGAAAACCAAGCCTTAATATGTGGGCCTTTGGTTGACACTCCATATCTAAACTATAGCAAATGCCAAATTCACTTCCTTTTGGAAAGTTTACTACTGGCATGGTGAACCAGGAAAATAGTGTGGACATGGCTTAGTAGTTTTGGTGATGCATTGAGCAGTCTACCATGATATTTGCGAGGAATAAGTGAGACATTCCTGAACAGTAGCATTTTTGTGTAGATTCATAGTTCTGTACTACCCTAATAAATATTTGGGTTCTGTAATCACAGAGATAGGTCTGCGATGTAGTTTTACATGCCTACAATCTCTGTCTCAAAATAAAAGAAATAAAAAGACTAGGGATATAGCTCAGTGGTGAAATACCCCTGGGTTCAATCTCTAGTATAAAAAAAGAAAAGAAAATTTTGTCTTAAACTGAATGAAAATGCAAGTGATAGAAAGCAGTAATACTATTATTATGCATCTGTCAGGTATGTATAAAGTAATATATGTATATGTGCTTATACATTCACCCAAAAGTATTTATTTCTTTATTACTATGTTTCAGTAGACAAGACGCCTTGACTCAAAGAGATTCAACTCAGGAAGGGAGAGGAATCATGCTCAAACAAGAATAAAACAATGCAGGCTTCTAGAAATGCAATAAGAAAGGGAAGAACACTTGTATCCAACATCTACTGTGTATCAAATAGTTCTTTTTCAAAGAGAGAGCGACAGTGAGAGAGACAGAGAAAGAGAGAATCAACTTTATTTAGTTTTTCACATGGCTTTAGTTGCTCCAACACTTAGTTGTGTACGTGGTGCTGGGATTTGAACCCGGGTCCTCGTGCTTTCGAGGCAAGTGCTGAAACCGCTGAGCCACCGCTCCAGCCCCTCAAATAGTTCTTTACATACATTATTATCCATACAACAACCATATGGGATTGTGTCGATAAACACATTGATGAAAAAGCATCCTGACGAAAGATGAGAGATTCCAAGAAGATAAACAAAATTTAGAGCAAATAGAGATTCTACCCATTTGGGGATCAGGAAAGTTTTTCTTGCAAGAAAATGTGTTGGAATGGAGACTTGAAAGACAGAAGAATTGGGACTGGAGTGATAGCTCAGGGGTTATGGCGCTTGCCTGGCATGAGTGAGTACACGAGTTCGAACCCCAGCACCATGTACGCAATGAAGTTTCAGAGGAATGGAGGGCACATGAAAAACTAGATAAAAATGTTAAAAGAGAAAGAAAGAAGAATTTAAATTTGCTGGGGTAGGGGTGAGGGTGGGGAAGGTGAGGCTGTGTAGAAAGGAGCATGACAGTAAAGATGAAACCAGAAAAATGCTGGATGTGTTTAGGAGGCAATTTACCATTTGGTTCAAGCAAAGAGGAGCAGGAAACAGTATGTTGGAAAAGTAGGTTTGACCCAAATTATAAAGCATCTTGACTGCCAGACTTAGAGTTTGAAATTCCTTTGCCTAAAAGTTGTTTGATAGTGACACTGAAACAGATATAAATTTGAGGAGGAGCATCATGGGAAAGAAATGATTCATTCATGAGAAAAGCAGTGAGGGCCTGTGCAGTAGGAATGTGGAAGAGAGCATAGGTTTGAAAGCTGTTTACAAAGATGGTGTAGGATTGTGCAACCGGTAGAATTGAGTGGCCCATGGAAAGAGAGGCATCAAAGATTACTCCACTCTATTAAGCCTGCACAAACATAAAGCAAGTATTCTCATTAACCAAAGTAAAGAACATAAGAACAAAGCATAGATTTAGAAAGTAAATGAACAGTTTAATTCTGAACTTAGTGAATTTATGGTGCTCATGCTTGCACATAATAGACATTCAGTGAATAGTAAATTCAGCATGAAATTTTGGGTAAGGAGAATATTACAAGTGTTGATTGTCAAATAAAATTTTTGTAGAAGAATATATCTAGGATGGAGGGAGCCCAATAGATAGGAGTATTTACAGATCAAATTTAAGAGAAGGAAATAATTATTGAGTTTGCTTAAGAAAGAAAACATCAAAGAAGACAATAGATGCATACAAATATTTGAAGTATTATTTTGTAGAAAGCCAAGTGGATTTGTCGTAGATTGATCTGGAAGCAATCTTATTGTAATCTCATTAAGGTTCTGTTGACTGTTACCAGATAGGATTGAAGATGGAAAAAACTAGCAATAAACCTCAAGGAATCCTTGTACTGCAAAGAGGAATCAGGATCTCCTGCTGAAGTTACATAAAAAGTGCTCAAGGACATGAATAATTCTGTAGTGGGAAATTCACCTAGAACAAAGGAGGCTAGGCATTGATAAACTGTCAAATTCTGCAGCTGGAAGATAAGTACTGGCTGAAAAACAGGGCCTTGGGTTTTTGGCATTCAGAATTATTTCATCATTATAAAAATTGCCATTGTCAAGGAAGGACGCTAAGTTGAAGGGTATTTAAACATGATGGGTAATGAGAGACTAGAGTCAGATGATGCAGGAAATTTGATAAAATAATTTTTAATGGAGCTAGAGTGGTAACTCAGCAGTTACGGCGCTTGCCTGGCATACACGAGGACGCAGGTTCAAACCCCAGCACCACATACACAACAAACTGTCTGAGCAATGAAGTCCACATGAAACAAAAACACTTAATAAAAGTTGACTCTGTTTTAAGAAAAAAAAAAGTTTTACTTCCACAAAAGTTAAAGGTGCATAAAGTTAAATCATTAGATGTGTCATTTTCAATAATATGGATATGATCATATATTCAGTTTTAAATATAAAAGACCAGCCAGGCACAGAGGTACATATCTGTATTCTCAACTACTTGGGATGCTGAGGCAGGAGAATTTTAAGTTCAAATCCAACCTGGACAACTTAGTGAGATCCTGTCTCAAAATAAAATGTCCTAGGATGTAGCTCAGCGGTAGAACACTTGCTTGGCATGCCATGAGGTTCTGAGCCCACTCCTCAGATCCTCAGTACCACCAAAAAACAAAACAAAACAAAACAAAAAACAAACCTAATTTACCTAGGTTTCAAAATGAAATTTTCATTTTTATTAAAAAACTGGGTTGGGAGTGTATGTTTTATTAATACCATATGAAGAAAAACTTAGATTTCTGTATTATTCCTTAAAATTCTACTCTATACTAAAAATAAAACTAAAATACAGGCCAAGGAAAACAATTGAAAAAATAATATTCAAAAGCAGAAAAACAGTCTGGCCATTGCTGCAGGCTATTTCTACACAAACAAATAAAAGTTGAAGGTTAACACTTGCCTAAGACTATAATCAGCAAATAGATAGTCTTTATAGTTTAAGACATTAGGTAGCAGTTGAAATACTGGTATTTGAGATCTAAATTTTTGAAATAATCCCCAAACTTTCCATTTTCTTTGACTTATGAAATGAGCAACTTGTCTAGTTTCAACAAAAGTCTAAAGTGCTTGCAGATACGCTACTAAGTGGATTAGCTTTGTGTCTTTCTATTGATATGGAACATAAAAAGACAGCAAAATACTGTTAATAGCACAATATAATTAAAAACAAATAGAAATCTTCAATTACAGCTCATTTCTTAATAATTAATAAGGAATACAAACTACCTGACATCTATAGATGAAAGATACATTCTTACTTTCTCTAATCGCTGACAGAGGAAAACAAAACATCATTAAGTTCTGCACAACAGGCATTGTGATGCTTACCTCAGGGGTAAAACATCATTTTACTATCTTGTTTACTAAGAAATAGAAAATGAAAGAAATATGAGAGAAATTTAGATTACGAAGTAACAAAACAAATTTAAAAATATGAGAAAAAATCGTTGAGAAAATTTGATGAATAAAAAAATTAAATGTCAAATTGAATTGTGATAAAAATTATTTTGAAAATGCTATACTACAAAGAATTGGTAAAATCATCAACATTACACAGCTTAAATATCAGGGTCTTTATGTATTGTGATTAATATATTTTCAATCCACTTAGAATACTACTGCTTTGAGCCATGTTCATTGGAATTGATGTTTAGGCACTTTAGGAATGAGTAGCTGGATTGAAAGCATATCATTTCTTTCATGGCAAATGTCAGGCACTGAAATTTTTAAGTTCTGATGAGTCATAGGACTGGACCAAGGGTATACCTGTACATATCAAAAGGCCCAAATTTCATAGAGGCTGCTTCATAGATGTCAACCAACAAAGGAAAAACAAAGTCCTGTAATTAGTCATACAAACTATACTATTGTAAGTAGTCAAGCAAAATTAGTGTTTTTATATAGTGTTTCATATATATGAATGCTGTAGGTAATGTTTGCTTCTTCTGTAAAATATGTTTACTGATAAGGAGATATAAAAATTCAATTTTCAGAAACAGAGTTATTTAACTTGTATGCAACAATAATTGTAGAAGCCAATGGTAAAAAGCATGTATCTATTTAAAAAAAAAAGAACCTATGGTATTTTCATTTTAATCAACAGGTTCCCCCCCTCTTATTTATTTATCTAGTAATGGTATTGCAAACAGCAAACTTGAAATAGTTACTATTAGAGTGGAATTTTATATTATGGATAAAAAGTATTTTAGTACTAGTCATTAATATCATACTCTCTAATACCAATGAGATGATATTCATAATTTCATGAAATGACGTATATAAAAAAATTCAAGCTTAAACAATGAGCCCTACCATACATACAACACACACACCCTGCACTAATATAAAGGTCGTTAAAGCCTTTTAAAAGTAAAGAGGGAAGAGAAGTATTATCAAGGCCACATTTACACAGAGCTAGCTAATCTTTAGGAATGGAATGTGTTGGAATCAAAGGAAAATCTTACATTGCAAACCCAGATGTCTTCATCATGGTGAACTGCATAAATTTCAGAGTTTCCCAGATCCAAACCTTGGGATTATCCAGAATCCACCCCAAAAACCTTCGTATTTCAATCTTAAGGGAATGTCTCTCTTAAGAGACTCTTTGGATGACTCCTCTGACACTCATTCCTTCCAAAGCACCGGAAAACCTGATCTGAAAATTCTCAAAATGTTTCACTAGAGAAAGCTAGACCATCATTATTATTCTACATTGTTTGTCTCCTGTTCTCTTTCTAAATATTAAACTGAAGAAGCATGGAAACTTCCTACCAAACATTATGGGGAAAAGCATCATCAATCCATACACACACATTTGGGGGGGGGTTAAATAATAGCATCAGCAGCTGCAGAATCATTAGGGCCCTTTCCTCTTAAGAATTTGAACTCACCAGACCCGCAGGCTCCCCCCACCACCCTCCGCTCCCTCTCTTGCTTCCGAAAGGCTAGAGAAAGAGGACATGCTTCTCCTCTGGACCTGCACTGGAGCCCTGTCAGCTAATGCGGGGAGAAGCGAGAGAAAGTTACTTCGCAGGCAGCAACGTCTCACCTTCCATGCTTGTTGTCATGGAGATGAAATCCAGCGAGTAGACTTAAGGGTTGGCAGGTTTGTCTGCGTTCGCTGATCGGTTCAGGAACAACGTACCAGGCGCGTTCCGGGGACCTGCGTGGAGTCCCAGGAGCGTGGTTAGCGCTTTCCTGGCCTGCGTGTGTACATGTCGGTGTCTGTCGGTGAGAGGACGTGTGCGCCCGCCGAAGTGCATGTGTGCGCGCACGAAAATGCTTGGATTTCTTCGGTGTGTCACTGTGAATATTTGCGCGCGCGTGTGAATGTGAGAGCGTCTGACCGCATGTGTGTGTAAATCTGAAAGGAGAGGGGAAGCGAGAGGGGGAAGGGCGTCAGTCACAGCAGCAACAGGCTCTATTCTTCAGGTCTGCTTAAAAAAATAAAAGGAACCAGGCGCGCTCATTTTCTCCCGTATCACACCCTGAAGGTTAGCAATCGAGGTTAGCATTCAGGGTTCATCTTCATCTTTGCTTCCTAGGACCGGGTTTCCTTTATTTATTGCGAAAATCCTTGCTTTACTGTTTACTGCATCCCCAGCTGTGCCGCGGGCATTTTGCGGTCTCCCCCGAGCACTAGGAGCTAGATTCCTACATCACGTTTCTTTTCATTGGATAAAGGAAATACGGGAGTGAAAGATGCATTGGTTTAACTGGGGACTGAATGCGTCACTTGGAGTTCTTTCCCCCAACCCTTCTGTTTTTCTCTTCCAAACAAACCCCAACGAATCCCCCACCCGTTCCAGGGGCAGGAGCCTAGGCGCTGTCCGTAGTCCTGAAATGCTGCGTAGTGAGACCTCGCACCGAAGTACCAACTAGAACAAAATAGTAGCCCAGAAGGCTCCAATAGAATCTTTAGGAAGCCGCAAGGCATGTTTTCTAAACTGCGTAGAAAACGTAGATTGCAAATACCTCGCGTTGAAAGCAAAGCAAAGCAAGTTTAAACAACAGAAATCTTCCTTATCTCTAATTTAGGCCTCTATTTGTTTCTCCAAACTCAGTTTTAATATTTTTCAATTCCATTTGTTTTGTTCTACATCCAGAACCTACACTTTGCAAGCACCTGTAGGTTCCCTACAAATTATTCACCTTATGATCAGGTAATCTGTCAGTGTTTGGGGAAAATACAAATAGACAATTAGGACATCATCCCTATTAATAATAATAATGCTTTAAAAAACTGAGAACACATAATGTGTGATCAGTTTTAATAATAAAATGAACAGACATGTAATGGTTATTAGGGTATTTACTAATTTAGGAAATGCAATGCTCTTAAGAAACTGGACAAAGTAAACTTGGGAGTTCATAAAAATGCCATGCTAAAAAAATATTCTTTTTCATTTAAGACTATGAAAACATGTTAAAAAATAGGTGATGTCACCACCCACTGTGAAAGAGAGAGGAAGAGGTACCTTCTTCTAAGTGAAATTTTCCTAATTTCCATAAACTTGTTAAGGGCCACATAATTTACTGGCACTGTGGGCTATAACAGTGATTCTTGAAATCTGCTGTACAAATGAATCCCCTGAGGACCTTGCTGAAATGAAGATTCTGATTCAGCCAGTGTGGTTTTGGGATTTCAGATTCTTCATTTCTAACAACATTGTAGGTGATGCAAAACATTACTAATCCTGGGACACTTCAACTAACAAAGTGCTAGGGATTATATTCTGAAAACACAGTTACTCATACAGTGTAATTTAAAAAAAACTAATTATCTTCCATCTTCTATGTTTTTAGATTGTTGCAAAAATGATCTATTTTAATCAGTCCCAAAGTTAATCATGGAAACATTTTGTTTGCACAGTATTAGCAAACTTTATGAATTTGATTCATTTGATTTTGATTTTGACATTGCCTGGACTCAGTATACTCCTCTGTATACTTCATATTATAATCTGCAATCATTCATTACTATTATTTTTTTTTAAAGAGAGAGGGACAGTGAGAGAGACATAGAAAGAGAGAAACAACTTTATTTAGTTTTTCACATGGCTTTAGTTGCTCCAACACTTAGTTGTGTATGTGGTGCTGGGGTTTGAACCCAGGTCCTCGTGCTTGCCAGGCAAGCGCCGAAACCGCTGAGCCACCGCTCCAGCCCCATTATTATTATTATTTTTAAAGAGAAACAGGGAGAGAGTGAGAAAGAGAAGAGAGAATAAATTTTATTTTTTCACCTGGCCTTTTTTTTTTTTGGACACTCAGTGATGTATGTGGTACTGGGGTTTGTACCCTGATCCTTGCGCTTGCCAGGCAAGTGCTCCAAATGCTGAGCCATGGCTCCAGCCCAATCATGCCTTGTTTTTGGAAGTCTAGCCCAAGGGAACAGAACCAAGTTACAGTATTCTCCTGTTGATATATGGGCTCCATTTCAAGAATTTGTTATTATGACTTGGGATTTGGACTTATCATTTTATGACTTTAAATATAACCCCATGGTAAATGACCATGAAACTGATTTTTAAAATCTGGAAGTTACCAATCTGATTCTTACTTGGATTAGGAAGAGGGATAGAGCTAGTTTTTCATAGATAATTTGTATGAACATGAATATGTTAAGTGATTGACATCATATGCACGTACATAGATTTTGAAGGTTGCTCTGGACAGTTTTGTTTTTTTAAAAATCTGTACATACATAATTTTACATAATGCTTTCACTTAATTTTGAATTGATGCCAAAGGAAAGCTTTAACTATAAATTAGGTTCCTTTGTGTTAGTGCATGACCCTCTCCTTTTTCAAGCTACATGAAAGGTGGTGATGTTCTCAAAAGTTTGCAATGTGGCTCATTCAGGAAAGTATAATGGATTAAGAAATCCATTATGTTTCACTTCCTTTGCTAGGTGCTGGCATGCAAAGATAAATGTGATTTGTTCTTTGCCCTTGAGATACGTTGTAAAGAGCACATGACAAGTTTTACAAAGTTCATAGAAGCACAGAAATTAATGTAAAATTTATATTTTACTCTCCATTGCCAGAGAAGTGATGAAGAATTGGATAAAGATAAAACAGGACTCTTGCTTTCACTTCAAGCCATTGATCAATTTTTATAAAAATTGCTGAAAAGACCTGAACTATATGAATGCTATTCTAAAGTGTGATTTAACCTATACTTCCAGACAGTCTATAATTTGTTTTCAGAGCAATACAAATTATTAGAAAGGTAAATATGTGGGTGGCTGACAGAATTGTCTTTCTTCTGTTTTGTCATTACTTCCTCAATTTATATATAAACATTCTACACAAAACAACTCCCAGTTTATGTAATCTGCTCTGTGTCTACTTCAGGATTGTCACTAAATCTTGGTCAACATATCACCTGCTATTTTGGTGTACCCCCAAAGCTCCTGTTAATGCAGGAATACTAAGAGGTGAAATGATTAGATTACGAGAGCTGGAACCTAATTAGTCCATTCTAGTTTGGATGGACTGCTGGGGTGATAGAGTTAGGTAGAGGGGCGTGGCTACCAGAGGTGGGCGGGCCTCTGTGTTCCTGTGGCCCCATCCCCCCTCCTTCCTTCTTGCCACAAGAAGAACAGCTTCTCTCCACCATGCCCTCTCTTCCTCTGTGCTGTGCTGCCTCACCTAAGTACCAGAGCATTAGAGTCAGCTATCTATGTCCTGAGACCTTTGATACGGTGAACCAAAATAAACTTTTCTTTCTCTAAGTTTCTCCTGTTGGTGATTTTGGTCACAGAGACACAAAAGCCGACTGAATCAATCTAATGCTTATTTGACCTTGATGATATTAGGTGATTAGCTATGTTGAAAAGCTGACTGCTTCTTTTTTTAATGCACTCTTGTTTAGAGTGTCACTTTTAGCTACCTAAGCCTTTCTTCCTCTGTAAGGGGTTTTCATCTTTTTTCAGGGTAGAGGGTAGGGGTGGATTAAAAATGACGTTGAAATTTCAGTAAGAAATATATTCCACCTCTCTAAAAATACATATATACAGATGTTTTGTTTACAACTCAGGCATTCATGGACCCCTAGAAGTTCATTTCTATAATCCCAATATAATCCCAAGAGAACACTTCAAAACTTCTATAAATGAATGGACCATGATCTCATTCCCAGTTTCGAAAGTAGATATTGAGTGACTTAACATCCTGGAGTTTTTAAAATCACTCTATTGCTTTTCTTTTTCTTTTTCTTTCTTTTTTTTTTTTAGAGTTCTTCCTCTAGGTCATTTTACCATCTGATATCTCAAGAGTAGCCAATGCTGAATGTGCTGAAATAGGATTAGAGAGGATGATAATAATATGATTAGATTTGATTAGAAAATGACTGTTGGATTTTGTCAACAGTGAAGAAATTATCTAAGTGAGTGGACTCATATGTGAATTGAGTATGATGACACTTCAACTGAGATAATGATTTAATGCTGGCCTATTTGATGAGTCCCATTGAAAATGAGATGCTATGTTTTGCTGGTAAACTTTCCTGCAAAGAAAAATGCACTAAGTGTTTCAATTCTGAGTGACCTATTTAAAATAAGTTTCATTTAATTGGTTTCAATTTTACTACCCACAAGCCTTAAATTATTTCCTGAAAGTATACTCTACTATATTCACAAGAACTCTGCTTTATTTACTGCTGAATCATATTCATATGATAGGGTATCTTGAGTTCAGCGTCCACAATTGTGTGAGTTGTCACCACAGTATAATATATAAAAATTGGCTTAAATTATTTTGCATGGCTAAAGAAACAGAGACACAAAAGCAATTTTTTTAAACTCTTCTACATATAGGCTTCTGTAATGTGAGTCAGTTAATATATAATTGAGAAATAGGAATGTCAATGGAATGTGAAAATCAATTGTTTTATGCATAATTTTCCCCAGTGTATTAATGTTTTGATTATCCAACAGCAGCAGCTGAAATCCAAGTCCACTAAAACAGCTGAATACAGTGAGTTGTGGAGGAAAGCAGCCTTGAACCTGATGCCTGTCTTGTAAATGCATATTGCATGGTTTGTGCTGCTGTTTGTTCATTTGTCCTTCCTCATATTTTCCTATCACGTATTCTTTTTTTGTTTTTGTTTTTAAAGAGAGAAGGACATTGAGAGAGAGAGAGAGAGAGAGAGAGAGACAGAAAGAATCAACTTTTATTGAGTTGATTTTCACATGGCTTTCGCCGCTCCGACACTTAGCCATGTACGTGGGTGCTGGGGTTTGAACCCGTGCACTTGCACATGCCGGGCAAGCGCCCCAACAACCGCTGAGCCACTACTCCAGCTCCCCTATCATGTATTCTTAACTAAAAAAAATTCGTAAGGTCCTAAAAATATTATAAAATACATGTGAACTTGTATTCTTTGCTAGCACTTTCAATAGGTTTGTAATTTTTTTTTTTTTTTTAACGCTCTGGTCATGATGCTGCAGAGCTTTTTCTTTCTTTTCCCCATCACAATTGTTTCCCCTAAATCTTGTCAGTTGTTTTATAAATTGAATAGACTTCAATTTTTAAAGCAGTTTCAGGATTACGGAATAGATAAACAGATGTACAGAAAGTACATATATATTTTCCTTCCCTTTCCCTCATAGTTTCACCTATCATTAACATCTTGCATTGGGATTGTGCATTTATTAATGATTTATGAACCAATACTGATACATTATTATAAACTAAATTCTGTGGGTTACGTTAAACCTTATTCTTCATGTTGGCCAGTTCCATGGGTTTTGACAAATGTATAATGTTATATATCCACCATAATATTGCTGTGCAGAGTAGTTTCACACCCTAATTGTCCTCCATTCTTCCCTTTCCCTCAAGAACACCTAGACCCTTGATCTTTTTTACTGTCTCCATAGTTTTGTCTTTTTAGGATATACATATGGAGTCATACAGATTCTGCTGCATCTTCAGACTGGCTTTGTTCATTTAGCCATATGCATTTAAGCTTCCTCTATGACTTTTCACGGTTTAATAGCTCAGTTCTTTGGACTGCTCAATACTTTTTCATTGTATGGATATACCACAGCTTATCCATTCACCTAATAAAATAATGAATGTTTCAGGATGTCCTGGTTGCTTCTAATTTCCAGCCATTATAAATAAAGATGTTATAAACATCTGTGTGTAGTCTTTTGTTTGGACATAAGTTTTCAACTCATCTTGGTAAATAAAGAAAAGAGTGACGGAGATTGGATGATATGATTATATTCTGTGTCATAAGGTTTTCCAAAGTGGCTGTATCAATTTGCATTCCTAACTGCAACAAATGAGAGTTCCTGTAGCTGCACATCCTCATCAGCATTTGGAATTGTCAGTGTTTTGGATTTTATCCATTCTATTAGGTATGTAGTGGGATCTCATTTTTGTACTAATTTTCAGTTCCCTAATGACACATGAGGTTGATTTTTTTTTTCAAATCTTTTTCATCTATATCCCATTTTGGAGATGTTTCTCTTCAAATCTCTTTCCTATTTTTTAGTTTTATTGTTTGTTTTCTTATTGTTGAATTTTAAAAGTTCTTTTTATACTTGGATATAAGTCACTTATCAGATATGTATTTTGCAAAAAATTTAATACTAACCAATGGCTTATCTTTTCATTTGATTGTTTCCAGTTATTTTTAATGCACACACATTGTTAAAGAAGAAACATTTGAGTACCTAATATCAGATTTCTAAAACTTGGCTAGCCAAATAAAACTCATACCTCTCACATTTTAAGCAATGCTAAATTAAATGAATACTTATCTAGTAAGATGTAAAATGAATTGAGGCAACTATGGAAGACAATTGGAAAGGCCTAAGAAGGGGCTTCAATAGTATCTAATGGCATTATAAAGTAAGATGAAGTTAGTGGCTATTGTTTAAAAGAGTATTCAAAAATATGAAGATTTTAAAGAGAAAATATAAACCTAATGTTTTGAGGACTGATTAATTTTCATAACTGTAATAAAATAATCTATAGTCACTGTAGTTCTTACATGACTGTCCCTGGGACTTTAGATGATTCTCAAAGCAATAAAAATTTGAGAAGAAAAATGTCTGACACTAGTTTCCTGACAAATTAGGAGTACAGATGCAGAAGCCTAGTTTGAAGTGCATGGACACTTAAGCTACCTATCTTTGCTCTGTGACTATGAGACTGTCAGAACATCTATCCTATTAGTGCTACCATGCAATCTCCTTAGTGACCTGAAGGAAATTACAGGGAACTCACACTTCAGATTTGTTAGTGCAGTTAAGAAAATAGTAGGTCACAGGTGTTTTTGTATGCTTTATCTTATTGAGAGGTGCAGACATTTCTAAATCTAACAGACACAATGAATGAATGGATTGTTATAGCAAAGTAAAATGGACACTAGGCTTGAGTATCCCCAGAGAAGACAAGACCAGTTTGACTTCCTAAACACAACTTTAGATCGTTTCTTGTATATGTCTCTGATAATCGCAAGTGAAACTTAGGTTGTTTTTAAAAAATGTATAATAGAATCACTTTTTTTTTTTTCTAATAGAATCACTTTTAACCGGTCTTCTGCCATCTGGTAATAACCAATCACTGCAAAGATTGAAAAAGCTTTCTCAGGCTGGGGTTATAGTTCAGTGGCAAAGCATTTGCCCTGTATGTATGTTGCCCTGGGTCTGATGCCCAGCACAGCAAACAATAGCACCAACATTCTTTTTGTTTTACAAACCAGCCTGTAATGCCATGCCTTTGAGCTTCCTCTTTTCACTTTGAGTTTGAGGTCTCCCAGTTTGCACAATAAAATTAAAAATTTTTTTATTTGATCTCACTTTATTTTGACAGGATGAATGAACAAATGAGCAGAGTGACTCTCTCCCTTGTATTTGAGTACCTCAGAAAGTGTCTTAATGACTTAGGAACTGTGCCAAATATTACCTGTTGATACTTCTAGGCTTTCTCTCTTATGAGGCCTTTCTCAGACTCTGTTGTCAGTTGTATTCCAACCTAAACTCTGCCAATAAGAAGAGACACTGTCGGAAAATTGAGAGGAGGAAGAGAAGGAGAAATCATCGCTCTCAGCAGCAGCCTCAGGTAACTGTGCAAGTATCAGCAAATGGCAGATGAAATGTTCTGTCAGATGCTTCTGAGACCTACCTTGCTGCCTCTGGTTCACATGGACCAGAGTGAGTCCTATCTTCCCTAAGTTTTTAAACTCTAGCAATAACTCCTACACTGTTGCTCTCCCAGTCCTAATAATTACTATGGAAACCTCTAAGACTGTTCATTAAATCCTTTCTTACATGAAATATCTAAATGTTCGACTGAATTTAAAGGCATCTTCCACTCCCAACTTATGGAAAAAAGTAGAAGTGAAAAATCAGGTAAATAAATGCTATCAAATTTGTTTCTATACATATTGCATATACAACATATACTTTTTTTAAAAAAAAGAGAGAAGGACAGTGAGAGAGATAGAGAAAGAGAGAAACAACTTTATTTAGTTTTTAGTTTTTCACATGGCCTTTGTTGCTCCAACACTTAAGTTGTGTACATGGTGCTGGGGTTCGAACCCGGGTCCGCCGAAACCGCTGAGCCACCGCTCCAGCCCCGTAACATATACTTTTAACATTTTTTTTTAAGAGAGAAGGACAGGGTGAGAGAGAGACAGAGAGAATCAATTTGCAGTTTTTCACATGGCTTTCGTTGCTCTGACACTTAGTTGTGTATGTGGTGCTGGGGTTTGAACACGGGCACTCGCGCATGCTGGGCAAGCGCCGTAACTGCCAAGCCAATGCTCCAGCCCTACTTTTAACAAGTTTAAACAGTTTGTGAATTGAAGTTTATTGACATGAGTTACTTCGGTCTACACTTTTGCAATATGCTATGACAAAATCAATCACATTTGTATAGTACTGAAAAACCAGTGCTTCCAAAAATCTAAGCTGGTAAGCTGCCATCAGGAATGGTTCAGCCCTTGCTGAAAAGGGCTGTAATAGAGCAAAGAAATTAGCTTTTCTGGGAATTGAGGTAACATAAATCCAATGGCAATGCCTAATGGCAATGGAGGTCATTTTTCTCCTCAAACATGAGGTTTGGTTATGGGCAGTGCAGGACTTATACAATGGCTCTTTGATGTCATCAGTTTCTTATCTTCCTGTCCTCTTTAGTTTGTTTGTCCTCATACTGGTTGGTTCAAGGTTTCAAGATGTATAACCCAGCTTCCTCATAGGAAGGCAGGCAGGCAGGCAGGCAAAGGACCTATTAGAAAAGCAAACACCTTCCAGAATTCCTAGTATATTACTCCTTACAAATCATTAGATAGGTTTGTGTCTTGTGGATGTTATTGGTGTTTTAGCTAGGCACATTACTACTCTAAACAAAATTGTGGTTCTTTCAATTAGGAAAATAAGGACAATGGGTATCAGATAAGCAATGTGAAGTGTTCTACAACACAAAGCAAAAGAGCAAACAAAAGCAAACGTAAATGTGTCTGCTGAACTTTATAAACTTTTTCTCTCTTTTCTTCTTGGTACTAGGGATTGGACACTTTACCACTAAGCTATATCCTCAGTCCTTTTTTCATTTGATTTTGACACAGGATCTTGCTAAGTTGCCTAGGCTGGCCTCCAAATTGATATCCTCTTGCCTCAGCCTCCCCAGTTACTGGGGTTACAGGCATGTGTCACCATACCTGGCTTCTTCAGGACTTGTAAAAAGTAGTATATGAAAAAAAAAAAAGTAGTGTATGATCATAGTATAGAAGAAACTATTAAGCAAATCCATCATTTTGATTAAACATAATGGTCATTAGAATTAAGTTCAGCTGTGTATAATAGAAAAGCCTTGAATCATGTTAATCTATCAGTATAGACATTTATTTTTTCCTGTTGAAAACCAGTCGGGGGGGGGGGGGAGATGCCAGAGTTGTTACTATGGTTTCATGGTGTCGTCAGGATGGACCTAGATTCTGTTTTCCTGTCTCACCGTGCTCAGTATTTAGTTTTCCATTACAAGGACACTTCATGGTCCAGCATGGTTGCTGTTGCTTTTAGGCATCATTTCTCTATTCCAAACTACCAGTAGGAGAAGGCAAAAGAGGAGAAAGGGGTCATTTTCCTAGCTTAGTCACATTCTTCTGTGTAACTTCCTAAGTGGTCTTCAGATTTCTGCTTATGTCTTGTTGGCTAGAACATATAGACTCTCAGTAAGACTCATTGCCACTGTAATAAATTGGTTTCCCATCACTGAATAAAAAGGGGAAGATGGATTGTGTCAGTATTTCTGTCATTACCATTACAGGATTATCTTCAAATATGCAGAGTACATGTAGATTGAAATTTATTAATTCATCACTCTAAGAAATCAATTTTCTTTCACTAATGTTGTAATTGCAAATTGAGGATAAGATTGCTAAAATGTGTTATTATTTAGGTTAAAATAATATTTGATACAAAGCAATATTTTAATTAATACTCTGAGTTATTATAAACTTAATTAATATTCTTTGAGTTATTATAAGTTTAGTGTCAGTATATATTGCTATGTGAGCTTTGGATGTGACTCAGTGATAGAGTGCTTTACTCGCATGTGTATAACCCTGGGCTCAATTGATTCCTGGCACAAAACAAAACAAAAGCTGCTGTGTAATATTCATGACTTTGGACGGAAAACATCCAATTCAAGGAATTAGTAATTCAAGAAATACTGAGGAGGAGGGAGTAGCTTCGTGTTTGTGAAGGACAGTAGGGCAGGGCTTCTAATCTGCCCTTTTTTTTTTTTTTTCTTACTAGGGATTGAGCCCAAGGTGTTTTACCACTGAGCTACATCCCCAGCCCTTTTTATCT